>CM047900.1:4169237-4219134 GCA_026229545.1 Pistacia atlantica
GAAAGAAAGGTGTAAGTTATTGTTCTTGGCTTCTTATAATTGCTTTGATGAGAAAGAGTAACTTCTGTTGAAATTTCGCTAGTTTCTTCAGATTCTTGTGGGCTTATGTGGTTCTTACGCTTCATCAAGTGTATCGCAGTGGAGACTATCTTTTGCTTCTTGGGGTCTGTTTTTTATCAGTCTCCTTTCTTGATGAACCCATTGTTGAAGACAGATTCTCTTGCTTTTGTGCATGAGATATGGCACCCATCAGACTATTTGGTGGTGGTGGTCGTGGAGTTTCCATTGTTGATCACTGAAGACACAAAAGAAGAACAAAAATCATAAGGATTTTGAGGGGAAAGAAAAGGGAGGGGTGAAAATCTTAGTGGGTTTTATAGGGGTGATGGAATGGTGTATATAAAGAAATTAAGTATTGAAGATTAATCAGGTTTTTAGAAGGAAATAGGAAATTTGATTGTTAAAGAAATTTAATAAAACCTGTTTGAAAAAGGATTTGAGGATGAGGTTAAGGAAATAAGATTAACCTGTGTGAAATTTATAAAACATGAAAATAACAACTATAAACAACTTTTCTCCGGACTATAAACTGATCTACCCCTCCAAAATCCAAATCCTAGATAGAAATAGGTTGAGGTACATCATCACAAGGAGCCAATCTATGAGAACTTGAACCCTAGATGGACCTACTTTTGGCAGGTGGATGAACAATGTCGTTGAAATTTTTCATGCCATCGCTCTTATTGTATGGTAACTAATTTATACATGGAAAGAATTTATTTGAACTTTTTATTAAATATGTTTAGTTCGACTTTAGGCTGGTTCTTTACTTAGAATGAATAAGTAAGTTAGATATTTAACCCTTTGTTAGATTGATCTAATATCATAGGCAAACGCATGCACTGAGATGTTTGTTTGTTTCAGGCAAAAACCCAACGTGATGAACACAATACCATAACTCTTCATTCTCAGGAGATTCTAATTCAAATTGTAAGATATTTTATCTGTAATCTAAACAGAAATACAAAGAATATAATATTCTTAAACTATAAACAGGAATCAAGAATTACCTCCAGCCATTGAAGCAAACTCACGAGCAGTATTTTGGATCTTCTAAGCTCTCAAGACACTCTATTGATGGTGTATTTTTTCTGTATATTCGTGTTCTTGAGCTTAGGGACCAAAATAATATATTCATAACCAAGCTTCCATCAAGCTTTAATGGCATGCTTAATGGCTGCCATAAATCCCAAACGTTTGAAAACTGAAGAGTTTGAAAACTGAACAACTAATGTGGACCATCAAGGTTTAAAACTAATGAAAATCAAAAGATTATTTACGTTACTCATGTAACGTAATGAAACGTAAGTTTTACATTCTCCCACTTGGTCCACATTTTTAACCATTATTTCATTAAGAAATAAATACACGAATCATGGCGACAAGTCCTCAAAATAAAACGAGTATTATCTTCCATGTATTACAATGCATTTGATTTCTCAAGTTTACTTTATATATGACAACCTTACTTAATGAATAAACCCTATGTTTATTCTTGATCCTACAGATGAATTTTCTCAAATGAAATTAAGGTGCACATGAATATGAGAAAACATCACAGTAAATAAGAGTTTTATTCAAACATTATATATACAACTACATAGTGGAATGAAGTCCCATTTCCTCTACATGATCCTTGAATTTCAATGGTGGCATGCCTTTGGTCAAAGGATCAGCGATCATCAATTCAGTACTTATGTGCTCAATGACCACTTTCTTTTCCTTAATACGCTCTCTTATGGCTAAGTACTTAATGTCAATGTGTTTACTTCGACTTCCACTTTTATTGTTCTTAGCCATAAAGACAGCAGCTGAATTATCGCAGTATATTCTCAATGGTTTAGAAATGGAATCCATAATTTTAAGTCCAACTATGAAACTCTTTAACCATACACCATGTGAAGTAGCCTCAAAACAAGAAACGAACTCAGCTTCCATAGTGGAAGTAGCAGTCAAGGATCGCTACACTTCTCCAAGATACACCCACCACCATTATGAAAACATATCCCGATGTTGATTTGCGTGAATCAACACAACAAGAAAGTCCTAATCAATAACCGATTACTTCCAGTTGTCCGCTTGTCTATACATAAGCATGTAGTTTTTGGTTCCTTGAAGGTACCTCATCACTTTCTTTGCTCTCCTGGTCTAAACCTGGATTACTTTGATATCGCCCCAACATTCCAACAATAAATGCAATGTCGCCTTGTATGCACTGAGCATACATCAAAGCTTCCGATAGCGTAAGCATATGGAATGTTCTTCATTTGTTCCCTTTCAAAATCGCTTCTTTGGGCATTGGTTCAAATTGAACTTATCCCCTTCACAATGGGAGCCACACTTGGTGAACAATCTTTCATTCGAAATCTCTAAAACCTTATTGATATAGGTTTCTTGAGATGCACTCCCAAAATATTCCTGAAACTGTCCTCTATGGATCTTAATGCCAATGACATAAGATGCATCACCCATATCCTTCATATCAAAATTCTTAGAAAGGAATTGTTTCACCTCATGTAGCAAACCCTTATCATTGGTTGCAAGCAAAATATCATCTACATATAAAATAAGAAAGCATATCTTACTCCCACTAACCTTCTGGTATATACATTGATCCATGGGGTTTTCAACAAAACCGAATGAAGTAATTACCCCATGGAATTTAAAATACCATTGGCGGGATGCTTGTTTTAGACCGTATATAGATTTCTTGAGCTTACAAACCAAGTGCTCACCATCACTAGAGGAAAATCCTTCAAAGTTGTTTCATATAAACCTCCTCCTCTAGGTCTCCATTGAGAAATGCCGTTTTCACATCCATTTGTTGCAACTCTAAGTCAAAATGGGCTACTAATGCCAAAATCACACGCAAAGAATCTTTCTTAGATACAGGAGAGAAAGTCTCCGTAATCGATTCCTTCTTTCGAGTGAATCCCTTAGCAACGAGTCTTGCCTTGTATCTCTCAATGTTGCCGAATGAGTCCTTCTTTGTCTTAAAGACCCATTTACATCCAATGGCTTTTACACCATTAGGCAACTCAACAAGATCCCGACTTCGTTACTCTTCATAGAATTCATCTCTTCCTTCATGGCATTGTACCATAATTCTGATTCTTTGCAACTCATGGCTTGTGAAAAGAACTCGGATCATTTTCGCTCCCAATGTTATAGTCGATTCTTGCAGATACACAATATAATCATTAGGAATTGCTGATCTCCTTGGTCTAGTAGATCTTCTTAATGTTGTACCATCATATTCCGAGAAGTATGTGGTTCAACTCGTTGTTCAAAAGTTCTTGGCAACTCTTGAACTAACTGATCTACTGGAATGTTGTCGCGACTTGTGGAACTTCAATGATTGGTTGTTCAACACCGCTTGTACTTGAGGGGTGCTATAAACAATGACCAATTTATCACTTGAGGTGGAAGGTTGAGATTCTGAATGATCATTCTCAGAAACTATGTTCCTGGTTTGATCGCTCCCACTGATCAAGTCATTTTCAAGAAACTTTGCATTTCTTGATTCCACAATCCTAGTGCTATGAGATGGACAATAAAATCGTAACCTTTAGACCTTTCAAAGATATCCAATGAAATACCCAAGAATGGTCCTTGGGTCCAGCTTCTTCTTGTGGATTATAAATTCTCACCTCAGACGGGCATCCCCAAACGCGCATATGTCGCAAACTCGGTTTCCAACCTTTCCATAATTCAAATGGTGTTTTAGGAACAGCCTTGGTTGGAACTCGGTTCAATATATACACCGCCGTCCTTAAGTGCTTCAGCCCACAAGGATTTAGGAAGATTAGAGCTGCTAAGCATACTCCGCACCATGTCCAACAATGTTCGATTTCTTCTTTCTACACCATTCGGTCCGGGTGAACCTGCATGGTGTATTGGGCAACAATCCCATGATCTTGAAGAAACTTTGCAAATGGTCCAGTGCTTGTCCATCCTCTCGTATCTACCATAATATTCTCCACCTCTATCTGATCTTACGATCTTAATTTGCTTACCACATTGTTTCTCTACTTCACCTTAAAGATTTTAAAGGCATCTAATGCTTCGTACTTGTTATGAAGCATGTAGAGATACATATATCGTGAGCAATCATCTATAAAAGAGATGAAGTATTTCGACCATGTGAGTCCATGTCTAGACTACATATATCGCATGTATGATCTCTAATATGTCCGAACTTCTATTGGCACCTTTCTTTGACTTGTTGGTCCTGCTTTCCTTTATGCACCACACAAGTCTCAAAATCAGAAAATCCAGAGTATTAAGTACTCCTTCATTTACTAATCTTTTAATTCTATCTATGGAGATATGTCCTAATCTCCGTGCCATAATTTAGAGGAGTCCTCATTAATAACACATCTTTTAGTGCCAATGTGAACATGCATTGAATCATAAGTGGCATTGTTTTGTAAATTAATACAATAAAGACCATCGACAAAGTACCATTCCCAACACAATCGATTTATAAAATAAGTTGAAAGATGAATCAAAAATTAAAGGAATATCCAAAGGGTACAAGCCTTGAAACTGAAATCAAGTTTCTAGAAAAACTTGGAACATAAAAGGTCTTTTCTAACATTAAAACAAAGCCACTACTTAAAATTAAATAGCAAGTTCCTACAGCTTCCACATGCGAGCCCATCTTATTTCCTGATAAGATGCTTTGCTCACTTCCCACTGGCTTCCTTAGGTTTTGCAAACCCTGCAAGGAATTTGAAATGTGGATTGTTGATCCGTAATCAATCCACCATGTGTTAATATTGACATTAACCATATTAGATTCATAACAAACAAATGAGGTTGGATTACCTTTGTCCGCAAGCCATTTCAAATTTGGCGCATTCCTTCTTCATGTGTCCCTTCTTTTTACAGAAGAAACACTTGGAATCTTTCTTGATACCACTTTGGGGAGGAGGCATTTTACCTTTCCCTTTCTTATTGGCTTGGTATTTTCCCTTTCCATGCGTTGCAAGCATTGCACTTTCTCCATTTTCCATCACCAATCTCCCTTCCTCTTGAACACACATGGTCATAAGTTCATTAATTGACCATTTATCCTTATGTGTGTTGTATGAGATTTTGAAGGGTCCATATTGATGCGGAAGGGTGTTCAAGATGTAGTGCACCAGGAAGGAATCCGACATTTCAACCTCGAGATTCTTCAATTGAGCCACAATATCCCTCATTTGCATGATGTGCTCGCGCACACCTCTCACATCGAGCCTTAGGGATGAGAGCTTCATGATCGTGGTGCTTGCTAGTGCCTTGTCCAAGTGACAAATTGATCATCAATGGCTTTTAGCAAGTCTTTGACCTTTTCATGCCGATCAACGTAACCACGGATACTAGCAGAGATTCTAGTCTTAATGAACATCACGCTGAGACGATTAGATCGCTCCCATCGCTCATAAAGCGTGATGTCCTGCTGCAGTACTAGTATCAGTGAGTGCTGGTGGTTCGTCTTTCCTAATAGCATAGTCTATGTCCATCCACCCCAAATTAAGAAGAACTCTCTCCTTCCAAACCTTATAGTTATCTCCCTTAAGTTCGTGGGGATATCAAAACGAATATCAGAGAAATTTGCAGGTTGTACGACTGCATAAAATTATAGATTACAAGCTTATGTTAAAAACGAGGCCTAAACAAAATATCATACTTTACCAATGTAAATTATGCTTAAAAAAAATTGAATCTAATGACATAAAAATTGCCTGTGGGCTAAATTTCTAATTCAAGCAGATTCATTTATTCCTTATGATTAAACTTTATGATAAAACTATCAAATTATTTACTAAATTCAAAATTCCTGTGGGTAAATTATGAATAACTTGATATTTTATCCTAATTAATAATATAAATATAATAAAAATTCCTGTGGGAAAAAAATTATTATATTAAGTATAATTAATTACAATTAATGTCTAATATTCTTTATGTGATCCTAATTAATCATAATATATAATTTTATTTAATTAAAGATGCTGTGGCTATTCTCTAATTAATTAAAATTATATGGATCACTAGACATTAAATCTCATAAAGACTAGCTTAATATTACGAATTACATAATCAAATACTAATATGTTATATTATGCACAAAATATTCTCATAAGCATAAAAAATATTGCATAATGAAAACTATAATATTATGCATAACATTTAATATTATGCCTTTATCCATATATACTCATTCAAAAATTGCAAATAGAAAGATATAATCAATTCATGAAAGATGAATATGAGCATAATTAATTTAGGATTCTGCACAATTTAACTTATCCAAAAATGCATATAATTAAACCAAAATTAATATAATAGGCATAATTAAAAAGAGCAGAATTAGAAACAATATAAATATTATTTTACTAATTACATGACAGAAACGTAAAGTGGCCTGTTTGGCCCAAAGAGTGGATCTCTTTCCATCAGATCACGGGTTCAATTCACGCCGATCTTAAATTTTTTTTTTTAATTGACAAGAAAACGACATGTCATTTTCAAAACTGAAGGAAAAACGACATGTCATCTATAGTCGCTTCAACCTTTGATCGGATCTAAACCTGGATACCCGACCCAAAACGACCCAATAGCAAAACCCGGTGGAAATCCACTATTTAAACTCCAAAATAATTGTTTCAAAACCCTAAATGATAGAAATCCAATTTCCTAATGATTTATATCATTTATTTTCGTTAGAAAACAACTAAAAGGCAAACTTTGATTTTTTAAAAAAATTTCAAACGGCCATGAACAGAGCTTAAAAAATAACTTTTGCAAAACATCAAGGCAGAGGTATTATATGGCTCGATACCAACCGTAAGATATTTTATCTGTAATCTAAATGTAAATACAAAGAATATAATATTCTTAAACTATAAACAGAATCAAGAATTACCTCCACCATTGAAGCAAACTCACGAGCAAGATTTTGGATCTTCTAAGCTCTCAAGACACTCTATTGATGGTGTATTTTTCTGTATATTCGTGTTCTTGAGCTTAGGGACCAAAATAATATATTCATAACCAAGCTTCCATCAAGCTTTAATGGCATGCTTAATGGCTGCCATAAATCCCAAACGTTTGAAAACTGAAGAGTTTGAAAAACTGAACAACTAATGTGGACCATCAAGGTTTAAAACTAATGAAAATCAAAAGATTATTTACGTTACTCATGTAACGTAATGAAACGTAAGTTTTACACAAATTTCATGTTTAATTACTTGAAATATTCTCAAATCTAAAGGCTCAACGTACGGCCACAACTTCGTAGAACAAAGCAATCCAAATTTAGAAACTGCACCTGATCAACCAGATTTAATAGGTCATATTTAAATTAAATTAGATGGCAAAGCAAACCATTAGAGAATATTTTTTCGCATTTCGGAGCTAAAGAATAAAATTTTTTTCTTAGGGTTTTAATATTAAATCTGTGTCTTCAAATTGACCCAAATTATCATGTTTTTACCTTGTAAACGAAATGAATCTATTTGTCAACATGAAGTCTGCCACATCAAACATACTAATATATACACTCTAATTCTCTCTACAAGTTCCGACTGTCTATAAAAATTTGACTTGATTAGTTCACTCTAATATCTCTGTTAATATTTTAGTATTTTAAAATGAATATTACAAAAATAATGATATAAAAATCATAAGATAAATAATGATATGAACATCATAAGATAAATTACTTGAGACTCAAAATTTTAAGTATGAGGTCAAATTTGCTCATGTTGCTTATTTTTATTTGTGGGGAAAAAAAAATAACAACACAATGAACACATAACCATGTGTATTGATCTTTTTATTAAATTAGAAGAAATAAGAAGGAAAATAAATATTTACTATAGCCCGGTTTTAGCTGGGACAAATTCTGTTGTTGAATAGTTGAAAGATGATCTTGCTGAATTAAACAACACAATTAGGTCGATTTAAAACCCAATTTGCACTTCTCTATAATAAAAAGAGTTTAAACAAAATTTGATTTTCATTTAATTAGAAAATGATCTTAAGTGACAATATTTTATTATAAAGTTAAGAATATAGAGAAATAAATTTTATCAATAATTATATATAATGAGGAAACAATAATATTAAAGTAGCCCTTATTTTAAAGAAATAAATGATTTTTTTTTTTTTTTAATTCAAGGAAAAAAAAAGGATTAAATTGGAAGAATTTCTATCTATATATTTTTAATGAGGCCTTGACTCAAGGAGAGGACAGGCCCGAAAAAAGTCAGTAAACACCCAAAGCTCGAACGCCGTCCAGGGCTCTTTCAGAGAAAAGGGTAAAAAAGTCTTTTGGCTCTTTTTCTGTTTTTGGTTAATTTAATCCAAGAAGTCTGAAACTCAGAAACCTTTGCACCTACAGTGCAACCACCACCTTGTCTTCTTCGAAATTCCCTCAGGCGATTAAACCTTGTTGGCAGTGGTTTCTGAAAGTGACCACAGTACCAGTACAAATTAACTTGTAAGTTGTAACTAGAGAAGATAGACATATCCAGATTTAATTCCAATGTTGCAAAGTACAGCAGGGCATGCTGTAAAGCATACTAACCCATTGCTTCATCCATGTACGACCATGTATGATCTAGAAAAAATTACTAAGAAGTCGTGACTCGTGATATGAAATATTAAATCATGAACAGTGAAAAAGCATACAAAGTAGTGCCATGCAAGATGGTGGTGTGAAAGCTTCAGTATAATGATGGTTTTACCACTTGAATCATGGCTTTATTACTTGAATCATGATGGTTTGGATTCAGCATCTTTCACAAATGTACTAACAAATGTTTGTTGAATATGATGTCCAGGATAGTCATGACATAGGGATGAGACATGAGCCGAGTAGCTCACGAGCTCGGCTCGTCGTAAGCTTGGGTTCGACTCGAAACCAGTCAAGTTGAGCTCGAGCTCAAGCAGTTCGTGAACAGTAATGAGCCGAGTTTGATTTGAGTTGAGCTTGTGAACTTAAACGAGCTTTGGGGGCCAATTTGCAAGATTTCAAAAGTTTTATTTTTAAGTTGTCAAAATTACAAACAACACCTATGACCCATTCACAGACAAAAACGATAAACCTATTTCAAAGCTCAAACAAAAACTCAAAACCCATTTGGGATTTTTTCTTTCGGCTTCAAAAATCCAACTTCATTCATCTTCTTTTTCACCTTCATTCATCCTTGGTTCCATTCCAGCTTAGAGTGTGAAAGAAAAATAATGAAGGAGAAAATCTAAAGGAGCAGAAGAAGAAAGAGAAGAGGAGGTGAGAATAGGGAAGAGAATATGGAAGAAGTAAAGAAGAAAGAGAAGAGAATGGAGAGAAAGAAAAGAAAAAAAAGACGAAGGAGAAGATTTGAAGAAGTAAGAAAAGAGAACGGAATAAGGCAGAAAGAGAAGAGGACTGGGAGAAAGGGAGAAAAAAAAAGATGAGGTGACAAAATGAGGTGGTAGGTGAAAAAAGAAAGAGAAAATGAGGGGAGAAAGAGAAAAAAAAAAAAAAATGAGGCGATAGCCTGATAGGTGAAAGGAAGAAAGAGAAAATTAAGGGAGAAAAAGAAATTATAATATTTTAATATTGAGCTCGATCAAGCTCAAGCTCGTTTGAGCTTGATTAAGCGAGCTCGAGTATACCTTCACAATACCGAGCTCGAGCTTGAGCTCGAACACAAATAATGAAGCTCGATTGAGCTCGAGCTCGAGCTTAGTACTGTTCATCACGAGTCGAGCTCGAGTACCGAGATACTCGACTCGGCTCGGCTCATATACATCCCTAGTCATGAGAATTTAGTTGATTTTTGAGTGGGTGAACAGTAAAAAAAGTGGATACTGTTTACAGATCAAAAATGGGTAGAAATGAGAGAGAGAGACTTGTCACACTAAGTTATTCCGACGATAATCTAACGGTGAATCTTGCTCTGTTTTTGTTCAAATTTCAGAGTATTGTTGTTGACAGCAAGATCTTTACATCCAACGGTCAGTTTTATGATAGCCATTTTTTTTTGTAGAGTTTTGATTATAGAAAGACAGCCAAATCTAAGAGTTGAATTATAGAATTTTCAATCCATTTGTCCTTCTTCAACATAACAATCGGAAGGTCATTTTTAGTCTAATGAACCTGATTTTTTTTTGTCAAAACGCAGAGAATGTTTGGATTTTCAATCTGAACAGTTGGTGTTTTATTTTAATAGCTGAGTTTAGAGTTATACAACCTATATTTTGGGTGTTTTGCCAGTGATTTTATTTCATTCAAATTACAAAGCCTGTAAGCTTTCAAAGAACCTGACAAAATTGACAAAGACGAAGGTGTGAAAAGCTTCTCCCCCGAGAAGGATTTGTCTCCCACTAAAGACACAAAACACACTGACTCAAAAGTGGAAATGTGACGCAGGTTCTAGTAATCTAGTTTAGACCTTATACCTAATTGTAAGGCTGCACCTGTTTAATAGGTCATATTTAAATTAAATTAGATGGCAAAGCAAAACACTGGAGAATATTTTTTCGGATTTCAGTGCTAAAGAAGAATTTATTTCTTTGGGTTTTAGTATTAAATCTGTCTCAAAATTAACCCAAATTATCATGTTTTTACCTTGTAAACTAAATGAATCTATTTATCTACATGAAGCGTGCTACATCAAGATAATAATATACACTCTAATTCTCTCTGCAATTATGATTACTGATAAAGTTTTATTTTTGCCACTCGTGCGAGACAGAACCAAAATTTTCAAACTTGCCTTTAATATCTTTTAACTTTCAGTGGGTCTTTTTACCTTATATATGGAAACTTGCTCCTTGCTACCACCACAAATCAAGCCCTTCAAAAATCCCTTTTTCTCGCCTCTCTCTCTCTCTCAAAACCTTCAGGTTCTGAATCAAAATCATCATTCATCAATCATGGTTAGCCAACAGATAGCCTACGCTCCATTCAGTTCTCAGATTACTGCCACTTCTCCAGCAGAATCAGACGGCGGAGATCATTTCTCAACAGAACTAACGCTGCTCGATAAAGCTTGGCCTTGGCCAACTGAGACAAGAGAAGCAACGGCACCTGCCCCTAAAGACTTTTCTGAGGCTGTTATAAACAAAAGAGAGGTAGCTTCCAAGATTATGGAGATGAAACGCTACAGCCCCAGAGAAGAGGAAGAAGAAAGAAGAAAGGGTGTCTCTACAAAACTTTGGCTCCATCCTTATAATCCATGGAACATCATGAAGAAGCTTACAAAAAGTGATCTGGGCCATCAGAGCAGGCTTTTGTTACCAAAAGATTTGATCGATAAGTATGTTAAGCCTCTCATGAGCCTTGATAACTTTGACAAAATTCAAAGTGGGGAGGGTCTGAGAGTTGCTGTTTGGGATTATGATACTGATTCTGTGCACAATGAGATGGTTTTGAAGAAATGGCGATCTTCCAACAGCAGTTATGTTTTCATTAAAAACTGGGGTAATGATTTTGTGAAAAGAAGGAACTTGGAGGAAGGAGACGAAATTGCCATGTTCTGGGATGTAAACCTTTCAAGGTTCAACTTTCGCGTTCTTAACAAGAATTAATTCAGCAATTCCACCGGCTGCTCCAAAGTTTTGAAAGCTACAGACAAGCCATTTTGCAATATATATATATACACCTAATAGTGAAATAAAAACTTGTTTTGTTAGACACATGTGTTCTTTTGTTTAAATTGCCTTTAATTCATCTTGTTTTGTTTTAATCAAAGTTGAATAAGGAAATTTTTAATATTCAGATGCCAAATATTATGAAAACTTTAATAAACATATTTAATCTTGTCAATGTCCTAACATTATAAGACTCTTTAAATGCCACCACCTTCTCTTCTTTCGAGATTCCCTCATGCAAGTAGCGAATCATCCTTGCTTTCTGAAAGTGACCACAGTACCAGTACAAATTAACGGATTGGACCCACTGAAAGAATCACTAAAGCCGAAACAGCTCTAAGTGAAAGTTTATGTAAACAAAACCAGCTATTCCATACAGTAATTGTAAAACGTGGAAATTCAAATGGAAAATGTTATACTATCGACGGTGTATAGACCCCGACAGATCAACGACGTAATAAAATTACGCCGTTGATTAATATTAAATGATAATAAATAAACGGTCAGGATTGTGTCACGTCATTCGATGCACAAAATCGATACACATCAGTCGGTAACTATAGCATTACTCAATTCAAATCTTGGTTAGGCTACTTTTAATGATGGTAGTTGACTAAACGCTCTGGTTGACAGCAACTGACTTGCTAATTTTGTGATTCGAAGAAAGTCAACAAATTCAATTGTTTGAAGGGATGGCCCGTCGGGTGACAATCATGGAGTTGTGCCAAATTCCTTGTCGGTTTCAATGTTACTATTTTTATTGTTCATTTGTGATTCATCTACTTGTAGAAAATATACGAGGAGCACAAGAAGACAATCTTGAATTATATGGGGATTAAGAAGCCGAAACGATGTTTTTAGTGTTAGAATTTGAGGTGGGTCTAACTCCTCACTCAATAAAGCCTTATTGAATGGGAGGATTACCGCCTCTTATAACCTAATAGGTTTGAGCGTGCCTACTTGATGTGGGACTCCAATACTCATCCTTACGACCAAGTCCATATATTGAGTCATGCTTGTTATTGGAGGTAGTTACTGGCTTTAACTCCTTACTCGCTGATCAAGCGCTTAGCTCAACTGAACCTAAGCTCTGATACCATGTTAGAATTTAAGGTGGGCTAACTCCTCATCCAATAAGGTCTTATTGAATGGAAGGATTATCCCCTCTTATAATTTAATAGGCTTGAGCGTGCCTAGTCGATATGGGACTCCAACATTTAGTTTGTTTGGAAAGCAAACAATTTGAGAGAATAAACTCTAATCATTTAATATCGTAAGTGATATGTGTCAATAGCACCTCAAAAACTCAGGTAAAATCAAATTAGGAGAAGACCCCAGTTCTTGATGATATTGTCTAATTGGTATTTGATTTTTTATTAATAATTTTTTAGTTTATGATATGATCTGTAAAGCACTATAACACAAGATTGTATACAGCAAATACCATAGGCATTACATAGAACATTGAATACATACTCAAGGGTGGCTCGGCAAGCAATTCTTAATTCTGTGCAACTTGACATTTTCCTGTTTCAGCTTTGCCTCACTAAATTCCTTGATTCCTCCATGTAATTTAGAAGTGTGCTGTTTTATTTTTTGGGTCCAGGCATCTGGTTTTGAGATTTAGTTGTATTTTACAGATAACTTGAGTTTGTTTCTTAATGGCCTGATGTGTCTCAATATCAGTATATATATGATAGCCATAAACAAAAACTAATCAAACTAATCCAAACAGATTTTATCATGGCTTATCCTGAAGACAAATTCTTAAAATACTCGATAGGTAAGAGGACCGCCAATTCAAAGGTAAAGAATCTGGAGCTGCTAGCCTTGCTACCTCATGCGCTAACAAATTAGTTTTCCTTCTGGTCCATTGAAATTCAACTGTGGAGCAACTGTGGAGCAACTGTGGGTAAGATTGTGATTATCTCATACAATTCCATCAATCTCCCAAAAAATCTTTTCCTTCTTATAGGCCTTAACAAGATCTAAATGGTCTATTTCCAATAAGATCTTACTCAAACCCAGACTAGAAGCCAAAACTATAGTTTCCCTAAATGCTAATGCCTCTACTACAAGGGGAGTTGTGGCAAAATTTTTTGAAGTTGGGACAAATTCTGCTGTTGAATAGTTGAGAGATGATCTTGATGAATCAAACAACACGATTGGGTCGATTTAAAACCCAATTTGCACTTCTCTTATTGCATCTACTGATAAGTCTTTGTTTCAAATGCAGATTTTATAAGCATAGTAATCATTGTTTTAAAACCCAACCCGTTGTGAGATCCAATAAGGTGACCGGGTCATTGGTCGACCGGTTCAACCGGTGATGTCAGCAGTAATTTTATTTTTAAAAAATTGCAAATTAATTTCTTAAATTTTAGCATATTAAAAAATACCCGTAAAATTTTCAAAGTAGTCCTTCAAATTTTTATTAATTTCAAAAATGCTCCAAAAATTACCAATTAATCCCTAAAATATTGACATATCTCCAAAACACCCTAGAAAATTACAAAGTAGTCCCTATAAATTTGAAATATTATAAAATCCCCCTAAAACCTTAACCGGACCAAAGAAGCTTCCGAGTCTTGGTCCGACTGGCCGGTCTGGTCTAGGTTTTAAAACTGTGATGGTCACCCATGGGCTTTATCCATAGTATATTTGATTGAGTAATGCTACACCCACAATATCTTCTCACAAACTTTTTCTCACAACTCAAACGTGGCAGCTCGCAATTGGTCAGTCGTAATTTATCAGGTGAGACCTATTACGAACTGATCAATTATCGTGTCGAGATTATGAGAGGAAGTTTGTGAGAAAATGTTATGGGTGTAGCATTTTCCTATTTGATTATATGCACTATAATCCAATCCAATTATGGTTACTTGATTGATCTTTTATATAACCGTTGAAAACATCAAACCACTACATAACCCCAATAATTACTCACTTTGTGATGCTTCAACACACAGTTTGTATCATGGATTTCGTGTCATTATTTCTATTTGATAAAATATATATAATAACGAGTAGTTGAAAATTCGAAATATATATAATTATTTCATTGGATTATCACATCACATAATGTGATATTGCAAGATTGTTGCATGTAAATACTTCTCAAAAAAAAAAAAAAAAAAATTACAGTGAGATATTATGAGAAATTACCAGGGAAATAGCTTAGAAAGTGAAGCTCTTTCAATGTGGAATGTGCAGATTTCATTATCTTGTTTAGGGACAAGCAAATAGTGACATAAAAAGTTAAATTAAATTTAGGAAAGAATAAATATCTTTTGTTCACTTTGTGTTAATTTTAGTTTCAATAATTAAATTTTAAAAGAATTTTTTTTATTTTTTTATTATTAATTTTAGTTTAATTCATTCTATATAAATAATGTGAAAGTTACATATCCATATTAAGACAAATTAGGGATAATATTTATAAATGCATGATCTCATTTTTTATTCCCCATCTGATAATGTGGCCGTGAAAAAAAAAAAAAAAAAAAAAGTTACAATTTCATACTCAACCAAAACTAAATACGTGGTCGGTTGTCGTGGTGCTAAGGTCCTTGTGTAGCTTGAAAGATAGCTCACCGATCGTTGGTAATTAAAATCTTAACTTAGAGATAATGTTGAGGCCATGTCACAAAATTTGACCACTAAGGAAGGCAACCAAGACCAAAGAGACCAATGAGAAAGTCAATTTTGTATATTCTCATACAGGAACTGATTAGCATATAGTCCAAATCTTCTTTCCTATATCGTTATCAAGAAGGGTCTCAATAGTCAATACAATGTATTGATGAACTTTATTGACTAAAATTGGCAGTGTATTCTTAAAGTGACCATAGCACCAGTACAAATTAACATTGTTGGTTGGACTCACTGAAAGACCCACTAAAACTGAGACAGCTCTACTTCAAAGTTTATGTAAACAAAACCAGCTATTTTCTCATTAATTGATTGAACGTGTTTATAATTCAGTTTGAAATTCTATTTTTAAGAGAAAAATTATTTTCAAGCTCTGGAAGATAGTTTCGATCAACCAGAAAGAAAATAATCATAAAAAAAAAAAAAAAATGTTAAGTGTTTAGTTTATTTTTTTTATTTATTGCTTCTTTCTTTCTTTCTCTAAATTTTCTTTTGTTTAAGTTTGACCTTTGCTAATTAAATTAAAATAAATTAAATTGAAAAAAGAGGGATAAATTTATTACTTTCTAATGCTATACAAGTTATAATATATAAGTAAAACTAAAATTGGTATATGCTATTCCATACAGTAATTTTAAAACTCGGAAATTAAAGCTTGAAATGCAGAGATTTTAATACAGTCCAATCCATGTCTTTATATTTTGCATTTCAAATGCAGATTTTACAAGCATACTAACCCATGTCTTTATCCATATAGAGCAGTTATTTAGAAATATCCATGCCTTCTCGTTTACCTTCTCTACCTGTTTGTATCAGACAAAATGCATAAATTTTGATATTAAAATTTTGAATGGTGTTGATATGCCCCTATTTTACTTGATTGATCTTTTGTATGACCATTGAAAACGTCAAACCACTACACAACCCCCAAGATCAGGTGTACCACGCCCACAGCTTCGGGCGTAGATAGAGTCCTTGTTCTCTCTAAGGTTTTTTGGTTGTATTGGGTTGTTAGGTTGGTGTCGACGTGTTGTTTTGCTCTCCTTTGAGCCATCCCTGCTTGTATTGATTCTTGGCTCGATCGGTTTGTGGCCAACTGGCTATTACGGCTTACTTATCCCCCCACCC
This sequence comes from Pistacia atlantica, assembly GCA_026229545.1. Taxonomy (NCBI): domain Eukaryota; kingdom Viridiplantae; phylum Streptophyta; class Magnoliopsida; order Sapindales; family Anacardiaceae; genus Pistacia; species Pistacia atlantica. The sequence continues at coordinate 4,185,714 of CM047900.1, forward strand.
AAAAAAAGGGCAGAACAGTGAAAGCTGTTTAAAACTTGTCCAAATTACCAAAATCTCCCTTGTATCAATATAATATTTGGATAGTTTACATATTAACATAACTATAATTTTCGATTCTAGGTTTAGATGGGGCCTTATGATTTTCTTTCTAATTCTGCACTTTTTTTTTTGGTATTTTTTTAGGGTTATTTAGTTCCATTGAAACGTGGAAGTAAAGAAATTGTGTTCCATTGAAACAAAAAAACCATCTTCATTAAAACATGATTACTTTAACACTTATCCATTGACATTGATAACGATTTCTTAGTCGCTATCCAAATCACAAACTCAATTCCTACATAGCTATTTAAGACTAACCATAATTGTCTATGTAAGATCAACCATAATTGTGTTAGAAAAATGTGGGACACACACATTTATATAATCAGATTATCTCTCTGCATACTTTACACTAAACTTATTCAAAAAGTTATATATTACTATAAAGTCAAGATCGGACGTGATTAAAAAAAGAAAAGAATTATAATAAATGAATAAAAAACTTCCAAGCATAATGATTAGATTAGTACTTTTTGCTACTGATTTCCCGAATCCGGTAATTAAAGCGCGAGAGAAATTATTTTCTAGCTGCAGTCAATCTGAAGGCTCTTCGACTAGTTTAGTTTCATGTTGTGTTAACTTATTACAAGGTTACTCCTAAACCTAATATTGCTTCACTTTTTTTTATTTTGTTATCTCTGGGCTCACAGATTTCTGATTTTCATGACGAACTGCCCCCAAATCCAAGACGACAGACCCCTCCCGTCCGTAACAAAGAGAACTCAACGTGACTAGCCTCTATAATCAAAATCATCAACCATAACATTTAAAATTAGTTATGTTTGAGTTTGTATAGATGAAGACTAATAGGACTTCAGCAATTTTCAATGTCTTTGCCAGCCCTTCAAATTTTATTTTAAAGTGATATTCATTCTATATTTCAATTTTTTAGATTACATTATAGATTTAAATTAGTTAGGTTTGATTTTGTATAGATGAAGATTTTGGTAAATATTTTAGGTAGTATATTTGATTTGGTTTGTGGGATTAAATTGATTTCTCTCTAAAAATTCATTCAGAAATTAACATAAGAGCAAGTGTAAAAAATGGACAAAAGAAGTATAAATAAACTAAATGGAATATGAATTTGGAATGGTAAGGTTGATTTTCTCTTATTTTATTATTTGCAAGTAAAATTCATGTTTATGAATTGACTTTCAGGTGGCAGAAACAACAGAGCGCATGCGGAAGTGGGGCGGTCAAGCAATTGATTTAGGGAAGAATGAAGATAGCATCTGAAACACCTCATTAGAAAAATTAAACACTGAATTGCTGCTTAAGATTTTGTTTGTAAACTAGTTATCAGTAAACGATACCATTTTTGCAGATGGGTATTTTACATTTCAAATGCAGATTTCATAAGAATAGTAAACCATGCATGTCTCTATCCTTATACAGCAGTTATAAAGAAAAATGCATGGCTTCTCTTTACCTTCCCATCAAGTTTTTGTATCAGAAAGAATGCAAAATTTTGGTATTAAGATGAAGCAATTTATCAGGTGAGACAAATTACGAACTGATCAATTGCGAACTGTTATATTGAGGTTGTCAGAGAAAGTTTGTGAGAAGAAATTGTGGGCGTAACATTATTTCTATTTGATACGATATATATAATAACGAGTAGTTGAAAATTAGAAATATATATAATTATTTCATTGGATTATCACATCGCATAATGTGATATTGCAAGATTCTTGCATGTAAATACTTCTCACAAAAAAAAAAAAAAAAATTACAGTGAGATATTATGAGAAATTACCAAGGAAATAGCTTAGAAAGTGAAGCTCTTTCAATGTGAAATGTGCAGATTTCATTATCTTGTTTAGAGACAAGCAAATAGTAACATAAAAAGTTGAATTAAACTTAAGAAAGAATAAATATTTTTTTGTTCACTTTGTGTTAATTTTAGTTTCAATATTTAAATTTTAAAAGAATTTTTTTATTTTTTATTATTAATTTTAGTTTCAATTCTATATAAATAATGTGAAAGTTACACATTCATACGTGGATAACCCAGATAATTAAGAGGGATAATAATGCAAGATCTCATTTTTTATTCCCCATCTAATAATGTGGCGGTGAAAAAAAAAAGGTTACAATTTCGTACTCAACCAAAACTAAATACGCTGTGGGTTGTCGTGGTGCTAAGATCCTTCTGTAGCTTGAAAGATGGCTCACGGATCCTTGGTAATTGAAATCTCAACTTAGAGATAATGTTGAGGCCATGCCGCAAAGTTTGACCCACTTAGAAAGGCAACCAAGACCAAAGAGACCAATGAGAAAGTCACTTAATTATGTATATTCTCATACAGGGACAGAGTTGAAAAATTATCAAATATATATAATTAACTTTTAAATTCATCAAATATATCAAATTAAATTCTTAAATTTTACAAAAAAAATCTCACCAATACATTTAATAAATTATGTAATGAATTTTACATGTATTATGTAATTGTACAAAGTAGAGATGGAAATTTGGGACCGGACCAAAAAAACTCACCCAAAAACTTAAGTTTAGGACTGATCCTTGTGAGGACTGGTCCTAATAAGGTTTGGTCCTAAAACCGGACCAAGACCGTGGAGGAGGGCCCAGGCCTTAGTTCGGTCGCTTCTCCGGTGTCAGGCTTGGGCCCAAACCCTTATTCCCCTTTTCAAAATGACCCCTAGAAAATATCACCTCAACTATAAAAACCCCCCAAAACCTCTATTTTCTTCGCAACTCAACTCACAATCTATTCTCTCATTCTCTCAATCTCTCTATTCTAATTCTCAAATTCTCTTAAATTCAATTTATATTTATATTATTCAAATTTTTCCATTTTTCAATTTCATCTATTATTCATATTATTATTGAATTTCTTTCATTTTAATTATTTATTATTTTATTATAAATTCATAATAAATTATCGAAATTATACGTTCAGAGGATCATCCTCAAATGAGTTTTACATTCCATCCATCGAAGAAATTGAAAGGTTTGATCTATTTTCACCATTTCCATAGGCAACAACTCCAATTCTGCAACCACAAACGGTCAGGACTAGGTCCAGCCAAATACAAGCCAGTTGCGACTCCAAGGCACGACCGTTAAAGAGGTTCATGTCTGGGGTATGGCAATTCTCACCAAATCAAAATAGCCAAAGCCAAATGGGTTGGGGGAAAAGACGTGCGGGGAATGTAATTTTTGTCCAACCATTATCGGTGCTAAGAATAGGACTTCGACAATGCGGCGACACTTGGAGAAGAACCACCCCAAATATCAGTAGCAGTCCTGCCAGTTCGATTCAAGATCAATCGCACCAGGTAGGCAAATCCAAACTCAACTTAATTTTAATCTACAATCCTCAACTCTCTCAACATGGCAATACAATACAGTCAAAGCACGAGAGTGCATAACAAAATTCATATGTGCTACGGACTCTCCTATTTCTTTATCTGAAAATCCTTATTTTGTTGAAATGATTAAAAATGTTTTGTGTCTAGCATTTACTCCTTTTAATAGAGGTACAATTAGAAGGGACATAAGAAAACTTTATGATAAAATAAATAAAAAGAATTTGAAAATTTTAGGAATATATCTATTGCACTTACTTTAGATATATGGGCTACTAGATCAAAAACAAATTTTTTGAGGTAGCCTTTGGTTCAGAGAATATTTTATTACTTTGGAATATTATATTAATAGAAAGGTAGATTACCTCGAAGATTACGAGGTATAAAATAATTTTGTGTTTGGTTTGCAAGGGATTTATAATTGATAATAGTGTTTGGTTGACAATAATTTAATATTACGTAAGGGCATTTTACAAAAATACCCTTACTAGTTCTGATGTAACGGAATCAATTATAGCTTTGTTTGGTTGAAGAGGTATAATTTTGCCCATTTGCAATTAGTTTCTACACTTGTCCCTTCAAAGTTTAAGAGTTGGGCGAATCTTTTCTAAGTTTTTGCCTAAATTATGTAACAAAATATAACCATTGCAAACAATTTTCATTTTTTATTCTGGTTAACTAGTTCTTTTACAAAGTAATATCGTCTTGTGGGAAATGACCAATGAGCCTTTTTTCCTAAGCCGCACAAAGAAATTTGAAACATACACATAACAAACACAGCAGCAGCAATGTACACTGCAATACTGGCATTCGTTACCCTAAACACACCATTACAAACCGAAACAGACATCCACCTCAAGCCTAATAGCAAAACCCACCAACTGCTAAACCAACATACACAACTTACAGCGCAAACATGTAGTGTAGGCTCTAAAGACCCCTGCCCAGTCGCCATACGATCATGTCCCATTCCTCCATAACACCGTCACCCAATGCATCAAACATGCAAACCATATCCTGCAGTAAAAAACCTGTTGCACAACTAAAAACTACAACCAAAGAGAACACAAACAACAACCCTGAAACAACAAAAAACTCATTCCTCTCACAACAACGTACCAGACATTGAAATGCACTCAGTCCCACCAAAAATCTCCAAACACAGAAGCAAAATCCATAATCCACACCCCCTTCAGCCCATACCGAAACACATCCCACCATCCATACATCTGATGAAACTATTGTAATTTAGCAGTTTGAAAGAAACATTTGTATGTAATAGATATTTCAATAGAACTGTCACAAAATTTGACCCACTAAGAATTCCACAACCACAAATGGTCGGGACTAGGTCCAGCCAAATACAAGTGAGTTGCGACTCCAAGGCACGACCATTAAAGAGGGCCATGTCCGGGGTATGACAATTCTTCACCAAATCAAAACAGCTAAAGCCCAATGGGTTGGGGGAAGAGACGTGCGGGGAATGTAATTTTTGTCCAACTGTTATCGGCGCTAAGAATAGGACTTCGACAATGTGGCGACACTTGGAGAAGAAGCACCCCCAATATATGTAGCAGTCCCGCCAGTCCAGTTCAAGATCAACCGCACCAAGTAGGCAAATTCAAATTCAACTTAATTTTAATCCACAATCATCAATTCTCTCAACATGGCAATACAATACAATCAAAGCACGAGAGTGCATAACAAAATTCATAAGTGTTACGGACTCTCCTATTTCTTTGTCTGAAAATCCTTATTTTGTTGAAATGATTAAAAATGTTTTTTGTCTAGCATTTACTCCTTTTAGTAGAGGTACAGAAGGGACATAAGAGAACTTTATGATAAAATAAATAAAAATAATTTGAAAATTTCAGGAATATATTTATTGCACTTACTTTAGATATATGGCCTGATAGATCAAAATCAAATTTTTTGAGTGTCATAATATATTACCTAGATCATGGTTGGCATTTAATACAAACATTGATAGGTTTTAAAGCATTATATGGAAAACATAGTGCTAACACTATTTATTTTACAATTATTGAAGTTTTGCAAGAATATTTATTATCTGAGAGAGTTGTAGCGCGAATACTTGATAATGCAACTGGTAACACCTCGACAGTTTCTTTATTTGAAAAGAGATTGGATTCGCTTGGTGAAGGCAAATTATTTGCCACAACATCAATTTGATTGTTAAAACAGGTTTAAAAGCTATACACTTAAGGATTGAAAAGCAAACATGTCATTAAGCTCAACATAGAAGAAAGGGTAAGAGTTATTTCACCAGGCATGAGTTCCAGTCAAGGTATTGTGGTTTGCAACACTGACTTGCTAAAAGATGTAGCTACCATGTATAAACAAGGTTAATTAGAAACATTATAGAACATGATAAATGTTATAAACTTTTTGGTACAAATTCTTTATTACAAACACGAAAAAACTATATGATTATCTTTACATTATTTATATTAGTCTAATTTTATTTTTCAATTCTCCAATTAACATTATATTAGTTTATCTAGATTATATAGAATGGTTGGTACTTTTATCGATTATATAAAGTTAATGAACAAAATACTATGGCTTCGTTTGGCTCAAGTTTGGGAATACTACTTTTAGTATTCCCAATAAAGTTATACAGTAAAATGCCCAAAAACTCACAATATTATCCAATATTATTTAACTTTTTTTAAACCCCCTAAATTTGTTAATTTAATTAAATACCCCTAAATATTTTTTTTCAAAATTGCAAAAACACCCCTAAACCCACATTATACTAGATTCCGGCCACTATCGGAAGTTGGCCTACGATGTAGGAGTAGGTAGTGTGCCGATCTAGCCTTTTCCGGCCAGATCCATGGTGGATCTGGCCTGAAAAGGCCAGATCTTGGCCGTAACCAATCGTCAACGACGGCCAACATATGGCCGTATCTTTGGCCGTCGTTGACGAAGATCTCCAGCCACCCTCCGGCGGTGGTGGCCAGCTGTCCGTATTTGATGGGTGGATTGGGGGTGTTTTTGTTAACTTTTAATATTTTATTATAGAAGTGTTTTGTAAAAAAACAAACATAGGGGTATTTTATTAATTTGTATATCCTACATCGTAATACCCGTCCAATTTAACTTTTTTTTAACTTTTTTCAAAAACGTAAAAATGTGAACCAAACGGAGCCTATGGCTTTAAGCATTTTCTTCGAATCTCAAAGGCATTAGGGTAGCTGGTAAAATTCATATGTGGCGACACCAAACCTTGATTGTTGTTTTTTCTTTTTTGTTTAATTGTTTTTTCAAAATATCAGGACAAACCAAATTACAAACTTACCCGTGTTTACTTAAACGTTTCTTTGTTAATTTACAACTCCAAATGAAGGCCGGAAATATTTCTTGAAACCATAAAGATGAGTTTTTTTATAGTTCTAGAAGTTTTAGGGCCTTGAAACTTCAAGGAGATTGACATTAATTAATTACCATACTTGAAATAAAGTTTTTTCCCAAAAAAAAAAAAAAAAATACCATTTTTATATATAAAACTCCATGATTACAGCTCATATGCATAAATATAAGTGTGCACTTTAATTTTTAAGCAAAATAATAAGCATAATAATAAGCATAAGGCTAGCTAAAGTGTAATGACGGCCAATTTTAAATTTTAAAAATTCAGAAAAAAAAAAAAATGGGACCACAAAACAAAGAGAGCACAAAGGATTTTGGGTTTTAAAAGGAATCCCACTGCCCACACCACAGTGAGAGTGAGACCCTGAAAATGGCAAACCGTATCTTTTACAACTTCCTCACCTCCGACAATCCAAGACTCACCAAACGACAAACTCGTCACCCTCACCAACACCAACAACTGTCGCCACCTCCCCCTTCACCAACCTTCGCCACCCACCTCTTTCAATGCCTCTACTGTCCCAGGAAGTTCTACAGCTCTCAAGCTTTGGGTGGCCACCAAAATGTCCACAAGCGTGAGCAAGCTACACGTCGAAACTTGAACTACCCATCCACTAACATTGAGGTTAATAAGAGAAGTTTGGTGTTGGTTTAATTGTAAAAGCAGTAGTTGTATTCTTCACGAATGGGGTCTGGGTGGTGGTGGTTTCAGGAGGAAGAGAATGATTACTCAAAGTGACAACAATGGGACAGCTCTCAGGTCGTGGCTTGACCAGGGATATTGAATGGTTTCCCATTTGGGGAAGGCCGGGAGAGAGGAGGATGTATGGTGGTGAGGTGGCGGAAGAGGAAACTGTCGAAGGTGTTGGGACCATAATGAGATCTTCAAGAGGGACCACATCTTCAACCTTATCATGAGACATTGCAATTTCTGGCCATATAAAGCTCCCTTGTGGCCTGCATATCCTGAAGCCGCTCTTCAGTCTTTCTAACTTTGTGACTTTATCTTCTAGTATTATTGTTTTTGTTGTAGCTGCAATTGATATTGTTGATCCCATTTGTAGTAACGGTGTTAAGGTTGATTTTGCTTTGTTTGTTTCCTCAACGAATGATTTTAGCTTCTCCATTAGAACCTGCATGATCACCATTAATTTATGCCAATGTATGAAATTCGTTAAAGCTTCAAAAAATAGACGCCATAAATAATCAATCTTCACTAAAATGTTAACTAATTAATACTAACAAGTGTTTCCTAATCATGTCGAGCATTCATTAATGCACCATTAATTATCATGAGAAACGTTGTTATATGTGTAGTATTATGCTTTATCTAAATTGTAAGCATTTTGTACCCAAATCTTTTTTTTTTTTTTTTCCTTCTAACAATTAATAATTTATATATGTTCAAGTACATGTTAATAATATCTCATTTTAGCTTTTAGTAAAAATAAGTATAGATGTCAACTATATAACTGGATAGGCTTGCCAGGATAATAGAAAAGCAAACTTGTCATTAAGCTAGGCGTAGAAGAAAGGGTAAGAGTTATTTCAGCTGGCATGAGTTCTAGTAAAGGTATTGTGGTTTGCAGCATTGACGTTGTATAGGCAAAAAATCATCTTGGGCCTTCTCAGGCCCAAGTACGTAACATCTACAACATGAGTCAAGACCATGGCCCAACCCTAGATAGGCCCATTAGCCCATATTATCTATTAAGGGTCCAGTATTCTATTCAAACCCTAAAGATATCCACTTCCTATTTGACCACTATCATAATTCTCCCCGGAGATCCATCTATATCTTAATTTATCTAAAATCTTGAATCTTATATGAACTAGGACTTTTACTATTCTAAAGGCAAGTAAATCAAAAACTTTCCTATTCACTAAATTTCTATCATTATGGACTCTGAATCCTACTAGGATTCAAAGATCTTATGACTACTATAAAAACAGAGGTCTACCCTCTCATAAGGGGCCATGATCCGAATATTCAATTTTCACTACTCAAAACCACCTACTTACTACTTAGTTCTTGCTCTCGATAATCCGATGCCTTCGTCGTAGTCCTGGTCTGTGATAAAACTCCCGATAATTCTTATTAAATATTCTCTTTCAACCTTGCTGACTTAAGCATCAAAGTGCCTATTGCAAACACCACCCTGGCGTTTTTCGTAAGCTTCATGCTTGTCTTTTCTTGTATGCAGGTCCAGGGAATTGTCAGTGGCCTCAATCTCACGGGATCATACCCTATTTTTGTAACCGTAGATTTTTTGCATCTACATTGGGTAATATAGTTATGATATTGGAGGAAATTAGTTGATGAAATATTTTACAAATAATTTTTTCTATTCCTTTAAATATGGTTAAAACAAGTTAATATATGATATCATATTAACACATACATATTAATCTATATCATTTAAATCTTAGTAGATTATGTTAATCTTGATTTATTTTTGTAAAGAGACTAAATACTAAATACGACTTAATTTTTTTTTTTTTAAAATTGAGTTGTATACTGCTCTAAGGTTGTAGAGTAATAATTTGGCAGTGTTTGTTTTAATATTTCTACCCTATCATATTCCTATCTTACCCAAAATACATATTTGTTTCCCTATTCTGAAAATCCATTTTTATTCTATTCAACTATTTTTAAACCCCACAAGTTTGTTAATTTAATTAAACACCTCCAACAAAAAAGTTTATAAATTGACAAAAACACCCCCACCTACCCACATATTCTTAGAAGCCAGTGGCCTGTTGCCGACATTTAATGGGTGCTCGGGGTGTTTTTATCAATTTATAAACTTTTTTTTTGTTGGGGGTGTTTAGTTTTATTAACAAATATAAGGGATTAAAAAATAATCTTACCAAACACATTTTCAAATTCAAATCATCTCGTAGTAATAATAACCCAACTCAATTTTTTTTAAAATACTATTTAAAATAATAAAACAAACACACCCAAAATTGTCAGTTATCAGCCGTTCATATTTTATAAATCCATCAATTGTTTATTTCATTTTATTTAATTCAAATTTTGCTACATAGGAATGAATGGGTTAAGAATTACAAGTGAAAATTGAGTTGGGTTGAGTACGGGTTGAGCCCACCCGAAACCCGTTATTTTGCCCTGACCACCATCGACATCTAACCCTAAAACCCTAAACCAAACAAAAATAGAAGAAATTGGCAAACCCCACCGTTTCATCTCTTTCCCCAAAACAATGCTCTCCCGTCTCCTCCCTAAACCCTCGCATTTCCGTCTAATAACACATTTTTATTCAAAATCTCAACCCTATCCCCAAAACCCTTACTTCTCTCCCCTTCTCAACTTATGTCAATTTCTCTCCACCAACGACAATGACAACAACAATAATAGCAAGGATTCGTCCACGTCCAATCCTTGGAACCTTTCTCGGGAAAATGAAGGAAAATTCGACCCGTTGTTCAATGTCTTGGATACGGAACTTTGTGGTGGCAGTGAGGATGTTTTCAATAAGAGTGGAGGTGATTGGATGACTCCGAGGTCCACGGAGGAGGAGTACAAGCCGTGGAGTTTTGTAGAGGAAAAGAAGGATGATGAAGTGTTCGATCTCGGGGAGGGTGTACGGCCAGTTGGTGAAACTTTGGGTGACAGTAGTGCAAGTATCGATAGTGAGATGACTCAAGAGGAGAAGGAGATACTTGAAAGAGAGGAGAAAGAACTTCCTGCTCTAGTCAAAGGCAAGCAATTTTTTTCTTTTATTTTTAACATAATAAATTTGCTTAACAATAAAGTTTAGCATTAAATTTGTTTTTATTTTTATTTTTTAGTTATAAGCTTGATTTTTACTGCAAAGAATCTTCAATTATTCTTTGCAATGCACAAAAGATGGGGCTTAATATTAATGATTTCATGAAGAATTTACTTCTTCAATATATCAAGTTAATGTGTTTAGCACTTTCACTTTTACATGAGTAGTAACGTCAAGTGGTCCATGAATTTATGTATTCAGTTTTTGTGAATACTGTAATTATTCAATTTGTTGGGACATTTCTGGAAAAGCAAATTAGATAAAAGTTGCAAGAATCGAAAAAAGAGAAGATTACAATTTTGAATTATCACACTATAATCATAAGTATTCATTGGTCGACCAATTATGTTTTACTTTTATGTAAAGACAAAACATAATTATGAATATAACTGATGTTTATTATAAATGAGATTGTTAGAAAAAAAAAATATGTGATAAGTAATCTAGGGTATTGCATACAACATACAACCCAAGTTTCACAATTCGAGAAGTTATATATTCCTAACAGATATATGACTAATGTGCTCTCGATGTATGCATGGTCACACGGCATATTTACTAAAGTATGAACCTTAAAGAAGCACAGAGAGAAATAGTCTCATCATGTGTAAGTGTGAGATATTAGATATAGGTGGGACACCCATGATGGGACCTACCCAAAGTATGTTGCAAGTGGAAATTGCCAGAGGCAACTTTCACCTAAAACTGCAGCAATTGCCAAGGCAATTGCCGCCCATATATAAGAGAAGAAATTCTTTTTATAACGGTTCTTCAATCTCTCTAAAATTTATTAAAGAAAAACACACATACAGTGGTTTTCTCTCAAGATACAATTTTTGCTTCAGAGTTAAAGAGACGATGTGTTTATGATGTGAACTTCATTGTAATTCGTTTAAGTATAATATGATTGCAATGGGTGACTATTAACATGATCTTGGTATTAATTGGAATATTTGTTATTCTAAGTTTTTCCAACACCAATAATACTTGAGTTTCAATTCAAGGCATAAGAAGGAGAAAATAGCATCTCACTTTATGATTTTTACCTTGTCAAAACATGGTGCTATGTCCTTGAAATCAAGCACCACAAGAGCAAGTGCAGTAGTAATTGTAGTCCATGACATATCTTGACCCGTAAGCAAAGCAGTCAACATTCCTAAGATAATAAGATAAACACATGTTTTCCCCAACTTTCCTTTCCATCTTTCCAAAAAATTTCAATTCCTTGATTCCCAAACATCACGGGAAATCAAATGAATTTCGTGCTCATTCAAACTTCCGCGGTTGGTTGTAGTTTCAACATGATCTAAGTTCCCATTCACAAAGCCTCGTTCTTGATCATTAGGGGATTTAAAATGTGACGTAGCAGCAGGCGAAAACTGATAAGAATATACACTTTCATTGTAACGCCCCACTTGAGGTACGTAGTTATTGTCTCTTCTTTTGCTCTTATTCGAGTTGGTTTTGGTAATATTGTTTGTTTGAGTGTTATGTTGTATGTTTGCCCTGAAATTGGTTGAAAATCGAAGAATTTTAGTGTACCAAGCTTCGCCGGGGCGAAGAAGAATCTTCGCCGCGGCGAAGATGTGTTGAAACCAAGGGAAACTCTCGCAGTTTCTGCGCGTGAGAGGTTTCTTCGCCGCGGCGACAGGCCGAATAAAATGTTGATGAAGTTTTAGATATTTTCTTCCCTAAGGACAATTTGACCTTTCTACCCCTAATTAGCAGGAAAAGTGGGGAGTTAATTGTAAGGAATTTTTATGGAGAATATGTTGATATAGGGGTGAGTTTGTAATGAATCAAAGGATATGGATGGGATTTCTAAAGAAGAGTAAGGGCAAAATGGGAATGCTTTGGTATAAATTTCATTAAAAAGAATTAAGAGTTAGCAAACCCTCATTTTTCCCCTTCTCAAACGCAACTCTTCATTCTTCTCCTCTCAACTTCTCTTCTCTTTTGATCAAGGATTTTCAAGGGGTTTTTGAAGTGATTTGGGAGTAGAAAAGCAACCTAGGGCTTCCTAAGATAAGGATTCCTTCTTAAGTTGTGTGATTTGTGAGTTTTGGTTTATATTGAAGTTTGAGAGTTTTCATTCTTTTGGTTAAGAGTAGAGGAAAAGTCAAGCAAACCAAGTGAAAGGAAGATTTGGTGAAGTCTCTCTATAACAAGGTAAGTAAAACCCAACCCAAGTTGAGATTTATGAAATTTCTTGATTAGGGTTTTGATAGACTTGATGTATGTATGTGATGTGCATGTAATATGTCATGTATGAAGGATTGAATAGAGATTTCTATGCTTTGTGATTGTTTATTCATTGCAAATATGAGAAATGGGTTGTTGGATTGGCAAGGTAGTTGAGATGGATTTGAAGGGGTGTTATGGATCCCCTTTTTGGAAGTATTTTCTATGGCAGGTTTTGTGGCTTTGTGAAGGGGTTATCCCCCATTTTGGATGGTTAGGAAAAGTTTTAGAATCATGGCTATGATAGAGTTTTATAGTGCACATGAGTTGTTTGATGAAATGCCTAATAGAGGTTTGAGTGTGAGTAATGAACCTTATTTCTTGTAACATTGCATGTAGGCATCTCATAAGTGCATTGGTGAAGATGAACCATCCATAGGCACTAGTTGTACATGGAAAAGTGACCTAAGAAAGTGTAAGGAAATGGTGTATGCAATTACCCTATGAGTAGAGAGCTTAGTGGGTAAAATTACTCTAAGGGTAGAGAGCATTGAAAAAATGCTACAATAGAATGAATTAGAAGAGTTGTATAGTTGGGATGATGCTTTGTGATCATCACCCGACCGTTATGGGAATCGGATTGATGCTTTGTGATCATCATCCGAATAGCCCTTAGAGAGATGGGTTGATGCTTTGTGATCGTCACCCAATGAGTAATAGAAATGGGGTAGATGCTTTGTGATCACTATCCGATTAGTTATTAGATAAGTGGGTTGATGCTTTGTGATCATCATCCAACAGTTAGTAGAAGCGGGTTGATGCTTTGTGATCATCACCCGACAGTGGCTAGAGACGGGTTAATGCTTGGTGATCGTTACCCAAAAGCCATGAGGAACGGGTAGGTGCTAAGTGGTCTCCACCCGATAGTTAGGAAAACCGAGTAGGAGCTTTGTGATCCCCACTTGGTAGTCACTAAGAACGGGTTGGTACTATGTGAATTCCACCCGATAGTTATGGAGAGTGAGATGGTGCTGTGTGAACGCCATCCGGCCGTACCTCCGGTAAGATGAGGTCATGGTATTTAGTAGAAACAGAATTAGAAAATGAAAGAATTAAGAGTCACACATGGGGACAGACAGTTAGAGGATTTTACTTACTGAGCATTATTTGTGCTCACCCCGTTATTTTTCTTTGTGGATGCAGGTTCTAGGTGTTGATGCGGTTGGAGGGGCGTCGGCGGGCGAGGAGCAATAGCTACACTGTTCCCCTGTTTTGTCTTTTAAAATACATTTTTGTAAACAGTACTCGTTATGTATAAAAGACACATGAATTGTAATAAAAAGAAAACTTTGGGCCCAATTTTCTATTATATTATGCATGCATTGTACTAGTTTTCAGTAGATGTTACATTCATCATTCTCGACAGATAATAAATTCCAAAACATGCATAGAAGAACTAATGCATTCACAATAACTCCAGTAAGTGTTGCACTAATCATGGAGGATAGAAATTCCACGAAACACATTTTACTTTCTAAAGCTATCACCAAATTTTGGGGGTTACCAATGGGCAGTAGCTGAAGATCCTATGTTAGCACTTGAGGCAAGAGCAAGTAAGAAGGGGAGGGGTGGGAGATTATTCTCTTGTGCAATATTTAAAACATTTTTTGTCAAAGCTACACAAGCTGTATCATTGGTGAAGAAAGCACTAGTAATGGCAAAAATTAAGCATATTCTACAAATTAGGTCCTTTGCACCGCTGATCTTCCATGCTAGCACCTTACTCAAGTGCTTAAATGCATCAGCTCTTTCAAAATATATACTCAAAACCATTGTGCCGAAGAGGAGAAAGGATTGACATATGAAGTGATTCGTACACTTGTTCCCGAGGACATGATTTGAAAAATTACCATAAGTGCAGCACCAAGAAGAGACCCTGTAGTTCTTCCAATAGGTAGATATTGGATAAGTACACCCATGATGAAGGGGCATGAGAAGTGGAAACTGCCAAAGGTAGTTTCTCACGAACCGCTGCCCATATAAAAGAAAGTTTTTTTTCTTTTAGTAAGTGATACACACAAATATACAAAAGGATATACACGCACTCTCTCTCTAAAAATTGAAAAGAAAAATACTCTACGCAGTTTATTCTTCCAGATTCAATTTTTTGCTTCAGAGATAAGAAGAAGAGGTATTTATGCTGTGTAAATTCATTGTAGTTCATTTATATACAAAATGTGATTGTAATGGGTGACTATGATCTTGGGATTACTTTAGGATATATGTTATTCTGTGTTTTTCCAACATTGGTATCAGAGCATTTGGTTGATATTGTTTTAAATTCGTACTGTTATGTTAAAGCATGTTGCTTGTTGATTAATGCAGTTCTGAATTTTGATTTTTTGTGCGTAAAAAGTTGTCTTTTTTGTAATGATAATTAGACTATTAGATTTCTTATGAAATTATGAAGAAAATGGTTTTTGAATCATAAAAAATGGAGTTAAAATGACTAAGATATGTATCTTTAAAGTTTCGGGTTTCTGTAAGGGTTAATTTCCGGGTCGGGTACCAAGTTGTAGACCCGAATGGAGGTTGAAGATGACAAACGACCGAGATGTTGTTTTAACTCCAGAATTAAATATGACAATTCGTTTTTTGTTTTGTTTACTTCCTTTTAAAAAAAAAATGCAAACAAGTGTGGTTGGTGAGACTTGAACCTAAGTCTCCAAGGTTAAAGCCCAACTCTCTAACCACTGGGCTACATGTTTGTTTTGTTTTAGTCATATTTACAAACCACATATATTCAACTCCGGCCCAACCCAAAACCAAAATAAATATGAGTCAAGTTGACCCGCGGATCTAACCCAATACATCAAACGGGTTAATCAAACCCGATAATTAGTCAAACCCGACTCATAAGGCCAAACGGGTCAGTCAAACCCAGTCGACCAAACGGGTCAATCAAACCCAGTCAACACCCAACCCATGAAGTCAAACAAGTCAACGGGCCAAACTCGGGTCAAAATTGACCCGGTTAAATGTGAAACGGGTCGACCCAACCCGAATCCTTGTGAGGTGCGTGTGGAGTGCCCTGCCGGCTCATGGGGGTGCGTGGAAGCTCCTGCCGGCGCACGTGGCTTCTCTAGGTGGCGCGTGAGGGCGGGTGGCCGCTCCTGGGCGGCACGTGAAGTATTATAATTTTTTTTTCTTTTGTTGTAAAGAATAAAACGCATACTTGGTATGTTGTTATGAGTCTAATTTTTGTTATTAAGTCATAAACACATATATATAGTATTTATCAAATATAGTCAACCTTTATTTGATAAATAAATAGTTTTTTTTTTTGTATCTGTTACAGAAAAATGTTACGCTATAGACGTGCAATGGTTGCTAGAACACCTGCTCAAAAGGAAAGGGTTATGAACATGAATAGAACTCTACAAACTCACACACACAGAGGATGAGTTGGTGCAACTTGTAAATCATTTCATTCATGTGAATGAAAAGATTCAGGAAATTGTCTGGATAGGGGGAATAAAGGAAGATGAGTCGAAATACAAAGTTCTAAGAAAGACTCTTGGTTACCTTAGTCTCGTTGGTCTCCTTGATATGGTTTGGAACAAGCTGAAAGTTCAAAACCTTAAAGATGACAATAAAAGTTATAGACGTTTAATCAACAACTACATCAAGGAGTACATAGATTGGGGTGCAAAAAAAGACAGTTGGTGCACCTATAGGAGTCTCCACTCGTAAAGGACATCACAAGAAACTAGGAGTTCCCCTGCCTAGGGTTAATTACAAGTTAGATAAAGACCTTAGGATAAGGATTATCATATCCTTCCCAGTTTTAGGAATGTGGCAGTACACTTAACTTTTTTGGGAAATTGTTTGTTTTAATTTTATTACATGTTGAATTCTATTTACATAACGGAATTAGTTTTTTTTTTTTTTTTTATTAAAATTTAAAATTTAAAATTTTATGTGAATTTATGTTGAATTATACTTATATGATTGTGTCATAATATAATTTTTGAATTGCAATTAATTATATCTATGATAATTGGAAATTGGAATTTTGGATGATGATTGTTGACATTGTTAACTTTTGATTTCAAATCTAATATACAATTATTATTGATATAATTAATTAAATGTATATGTATGTTCCGAGCATTGAATAACATGCATTATCCAATGTGTAATTTTTTTTAGAAATGGCATCTGCATCTAAGAACATTGTCGCCGAACTTAATAAAGGAGAAAAATTTAACGGCGATAATTATGAGATATGGAGCATGAAAATCCAATATGTTTTGGAAGAACAAGAGGTTTTTGAAGCTCTTACTACAACCATGGAAGAGCCTGAAGAAGGAGTCACGGCTCAATATAGACAAGATCGTGCAGCTTATGACATGGAAGAAGAAGAATTCCACTGCTTGCATCACTTTGTTGAGCAGCATGGACAATGATCTCATGAAAAAGTACCACGATTACGAATTAGCAAAGGACATGTGGTCCGCCCTTACTACAAAGTTTGGTGGTACGTCCATTACCAAACTCCGGTCAATTACTATCAAGTTTGACACATATAAGAAAAAGCTTGAACATATATGAGAGTACATTTATGGCGTCAATGCGAGTAAGGCAAATACTGATGTGTATATGGTTGGTTCCAGTTCACATGGTGGGAAGAGATTTAAACATAAATTCCAAGATGGATCCCAAAGAAAAAGCAATACTGATAAGGCTCTAGGGAAGAAGAGAAAGTTTTTTAAATACGGAAAAGGAAAGCATCCTGCCAGGAAGAAGAATATGGCAAAGGTGAAATACTATAACTGTGGTAATAAGGGACATTTTGCTCGCGATTATAGCGAGCTGAAGAAGGTAAATTAATTGTTTTCACAAGTAAGTTATATAAATGTTTCCAATTCTGTTTTTCTTATTGAATCTCATTCTTTGTGGACTGTAGATTCAGCAGCAATAGACCACATAGTGAAAGACAGGAGTGCTTTCATGGAATTTCGACGAATACCACAGGAAACAAAATGGATATATGTAGGTAACAATTCAAAAGTGGAAGTTAAAGGGATCGGCACATGCAAATTGATCATGCGTGGAGGTCGAATCCTATATCTACATGACGTGTTATATGCACCCAATATTCGTTGAAATTTGATTTCCGTGTTAGAACTTATTAAACTTGGTTTTAATTTAAACTTTTCCAGTACTGGTGTCCATTTACTTTTGGACACAACATACTATGGTTGTGGTTATTTTTCTGATGGTTTTATAGTACTTGACATTGCTCATAATTATAGTAATGTTTGTTTTTCCTTTATTACATCTTCAAATAATGATGATGTGAATGTATGACATGCAAGGCTTGGCCATATTGGCCAACAAAGAATGAATATACTAGCAAGAGAAGACTTTTTAGGATCCTTAACAAAAGTAGACTTGACTACTTGTGAACATTGCCTAGCTGGAAAAAGGGCAAGAAAACCATTTGGAAAAGCAATAAAAGCTGAAGTTCCAATGCAACTAATTCATTCTGACATATGTGGTCCAATGAATGTGAGGGCTAGACATGGGGCTGTTTATTTCACCACATTTATAGATGATTGCACTCAATATGGTTATGTTTTCTTGATTTCTCAAAAATCAGAAGCTTTAGCATGCTTTTAGAAGTTTAAAAACTTAGTTGAGAATCAATTAGATAAAAAGATAAGAGTTCTGCAAACCGATCGAGGTCGTGAATATATATCTGATTAGTTCAAAAAAAATTGTGATGAAATGGGAATAGAACGTCAATTAACTATTCCAAGAATTCCGCAACAAAATGGTGTTGCAGAACGAAGAAACAGAACCCTACTTGAGATGGTGAGGTCTATAATGGCACAAACAAACTTGCCCATCACCTTTTGGGGTGATGCCTTATTGACTGCCACATATATCCTCAATCGAGTACCCTCCAAATCTATTACTACTACACCATATGAGTTATAGACAAATCGAAAACCCGATTTGAGTCTCCTAAAGCCATGGGGATGTGCTGCCTATGTTCATGATCCTTCCCATAAATATGGAAAATTAGGTCCAAGGGGAAGAAATGTATCTTCATAAGATACTCAGAACATTCAAAGGGTTATGTCTTCATAGGAGAACAAGAAAGTGGTAGCATCACTGAGTTTGAATCACGAGATGTCACATTCTTAGAAACCGATTTTCCTAAGAAGGGCGAGATAGGTAAAGACTTGTTTCTATATAAAACACAAGACCAAGGCAATTCTGTTGCCGACAATCAGTTGGTTATACTACATCATAGTGGGAGCAATATGAAAGTTGATGAATCACTTTCAGATCCTCCATCATTCCCTACTGGTGATCCAACTATGATAGCTGGTCTAAGTGGGAGTAACACCAATCAATCTCCAATATGTCAATCAAACAGGAAACAAGTTCCATGTCGACGATTTGAGATTAAGGGAGAATTTTTTCTAGTTTCTCCACAAGATGAAAAAGAGCCAAGGAATGTAAATGAGGCTTTCAGTTGCCCTTCTAAGGAAAAATGGATGAAAGCAATGGAAGAAGAATTTGATTCTATGAAATCAAACCAAGCATGGGAATTGATTGATTTACCAAAAGGACGCAAAGCCATTGAGAACAAGTGGGTTCTCAACATCAAGCGTAAAGCTGATGGCAATATTGAAAGATAGAAAGCTCGCTTAGTCGCAAAAGGTTATACACAACAAGAAGGAATAGATTATGAAGAAACATTTCGCCTATTGTGCGGTTTACCTCAATCTGACTTATTCTAGCTATAGTTGCTAGCATAGATCTTGAATTGCATCAAATAGATATAAAGACTGCTTTTCTCAATGGAGAATTACAAGAAGAAATCTATATAGACCAACCAATAGGTTTTATTAGAGAAGGTCAAGAACACAAAGTGTGTAGACTTTTAAAGTCAATTTATGGCCTCAAGCAGTCCTCAAGATAGTGGTATATTCGATTTCATAATGCGATAATGTCGTATGATTTCAAAATGATAGATGAAGATCACTGTGTATATACAAAGAGATCCAATAACAAATTTGTTATATTATCATTATATGTTGATGATATACTTATAGCTGGAAATGATAAGGGATTTGTCAATGAAATCAAAGGATGGTTATCATCTTATTTTGAGATGAAAGATATGGGTGAAGCTGCATATATTCTTGGAGTCAAGATTTCAAGAGATCGCTCAAGAAAATTAGTATCTCTTTCACAAGAACCATACATTAAGAAAATTCTTGAACGATTTCATATACAAGATTGTAAACCATAGACAACCCTATCGCGAAAGGCGAGACTTTAAGTCGTAAAATTTGTCCGAAGACTCCACAAGAAAAGGAACAAATAAAGAATGTTCCTTATACAAGTGCTGTTGGAAGTCTCATGTACGCCATGATGTGCACTAGAGCCGACATCTGTTATGACATTGGGTTTGTAAGTAGATATCAGTCCGACCTAGGACAAGCACATTGGAAAGCTGTGAAGAGAATCTTAAGATATCTAAAAGGAACAGCTGATTACTCATTATGTTATCAAGGAAATGATTTACACTTGACAGGCTACACCGATGCTGATTGGGGAGGAGATTTAGATGAAAGGAAATCTACTTCCGGATATGTTTTCTTACTAAATGGTGGGGCCATATCTTGGAGCTGTAAGAAACAATCATGTACAGCCTTATCTACAATGGAGGCTGAGTTTGTAGCATTTTCAACTGCAGTGCAAGAAGCCGTTTGGTTGAGACAGTTCATGAATCATCTGGGAATAATTAATGTTGCTATTGAACTAGTAAGAATAAACTGTGATAGTCAAGCAGCAATAGCATACACTAAGGATCTCAAATATCATGGTAAAACGAAACACATAGATATCAAATATAATTTTGTGCGAGACTTTGTGGCACAAAAAGAGGTGAACATGAAGTACATATCTACGCATGACATGGTTGCGGATCCATTCACAAAGCCTATACCAAGAGATACTTTCAATAGACATGTTAGATCTCTAGGCTTACGTAGGTGTTGAATGTACTTATACTTTGAGATTTCCCAAAATTGTTCACATTTGTCTTATCAATATTAAATAACAATATTGTTAATGCTCAATTTAGATTATTATGGAACATACATGAAGAAGTATATATATATATAGTTATGTAAATATTATATATATGTCTATTTTGAAAAGCATGTCGGACAGTTAAAAGATTGGCCTTCTCACACAGGCAATCGCCTCCATTACTTCGTAGGAATGGAGGAGAGACGATTTTAAGCTTATTATCTAATTGATAATAGAGAGCCCAGCTTAAAATGTTTAATGTCGCCTAAAAATAGAATTAAAATAATTTCATAATGAAATGTGACCATAAGTGATAAATAATCACTTTATCTGTCTAATTGCCAAATTATAGTTGCGATGAATTAAAAGTATGTAAAGTTAACTCAAGTTAGACATTAGGTATGTCTGAACTAAAATCTGTACAGCATTTAAAAGAAAAGAGACATGCACTCCATGCGAAAGGAGGAAATGCTGTAGCATGTGATTCATACCACATGTGCAAAAATTGACCAAAAAGGTAATGAAAGTCAAAATCTTAACTTTAACATTGTGTGACACCCAAAGCTTTTTTTAAGAATAAAATCTCATAGAATACCCTTATTACTCTATTCTGTTTCTTGAAAACCTCATTTAATGATTACTATCTTAGAGTGTTACCAAATGATTAAAATAAATTCAATCTGCTAGGACATTTCTAGAAAAGCAAGTTAAATGAAAGTTACAAGAATAGAGAAAAGAGGAAGATTACGTCTTTGAATTATCACACTATAATCATGTGTATTCATTGGTCGACCAATTATGTTTTACTTTTATGTAAAGACAGAACATAATTATGAATACAACGGATATTTATTATAAATGAGATTGTTAGAAAAATGTGATAAGTAATCTAGGGTACTGCATACAACATACAACCTGAGTTTCACAATTCAAGAAGTTATATATTCCTAACAGATATATGACTAACGTGCTCTCGAAGTATGCATGGTCACACGGCATATTTACTAAAGTATGAACCTTAAAGAAGCACAAAGAGAGAAAGTTTCATCATGTGTGAGTGGGAGATATTAGATAAGTATACCCATGATGAGGGGCATGAGAAGTGGAAACTGCCAAAGGCAGTTTCTCATGAACCACTGCCCATATAAAAGATAGTTTTTTTTCTTTTAGTAAGTGATACACACAAATATACAAAGGATATACACGCACTCTCTCTCTAAAAATTGAAAAGAAAAATACTCTATGCAGTTTATTCTTCCAGATTCAATTTTTTGCTTCAGAGATAAGAAGAAAAGGTATTTATGTTGTGTAAATTCATTGTAGTTCGTTTATATACAAAATGTGATTGCAGTGGGTGACTATGATCTTGTGATTACTTTAGGATATATGTTATTCTGTGTTTTTCCAACAATAGAAATGGAACGGCGGGAAAAATTGCCAGTAACCAGAATATTGTGAAGGCAAGTAAGCCTAGAATATGTACCGTGGTAGAAGAAGATGTCATATTTGCTACTAAATAAGCTTAAAACTTCATCCTGATACAGTATAAAAGAGAGAACCAGGACATGGAAAAATATCAGAGCGATTAGCCTTTTTACAATGCCAGTTCTTCCATTACATTAGTAGTATAATCCAAACAACCCAGAATACAGAAACTTCATAAGGTTCTTTACAATCAAATAACGCTTAAAGCAGAGAGAAAAAAACTCAAAATGGCACATATAATGTGTACCTGATTAAAGTAGTGTCACTGCAAAATGAGCTTGTTTTTGCTTCAAGCGTTGAAGTAAGCGCAATTGTTATTCTGCATGACTCAAGAGACTTTTTTTCTTTTTTTCAATACCAGATCAGCAATGGCCTTAGCTGCATGCATTGTGTTCCATAAAAGTTTTGAGTGCTCTTTTATTTGAGTCATTCATTTCTGATTAGGGGTAGTGAAAAGGGGACCTTGGATCAAGGTTGCATGATATTATGAGGCTCCATTAATACGGGAGCTTCCCTATTTAAGTCGCCATTCTTTTAGGCACAGACTTGTTGGCAGCCCACTGGACCAACTATAAGTCTTAAAATAATGCCAAATGCCTATGTTTTTGTAGTGTTCTTTATTTTACTTCTTTTCTTTACTACATCCTTGAGGATTTAATGTTTTTCATGGCTGATAGGTTTTGGAAAGCATATGATTTAGGATTTTAATTTAAAGCTGTACCGTAAACCAGCTTTGTTGGAAGAAAAAAAAATTGAATTTTGTTCTTGACAATAGAATATTACAGCAAATTTCGAAGCATAGCAGGAAGACTGCCTCAAGCAAAAAATATTTACATGAATAGATTCTGCTGAAGGAGATCAGTATCATCTTAACAAAATCAAATCAATTTCTGTAACTATCAGGGTTGAGGGCACACCGAATTTGAGATGATTCCAGAAGGATAAGGTATATGCAAGGTGTGGAGCACGGCGAGCTTGCTCACATACTATCAAGTTGGCAGCTGATCCAAGTAATGAGAGGTTCCCAGCTACTGTGCTGACCCAAGCTAAAATTAGCCACGACTTCTTCTCATTGGCTGCAGAAATTGCAGCTGCAGATGCTGCTACTCGACCTCCAAGCAGGAGAACGAAGGCGATGGAGAAAATTGTTAGTACAAGCAGCCAGTAGAAGTATTAGAAGGTTTAATAAAAAAATCAGTCTTGTTTTGTAACAATCACGCTAACTTGCAGGAGATATCATGTAATGCTGTAGATATATGCATATAAGACCATCTAAGCAATGTTTCAGCAAAATTCTTTGAATGTGACAATGGTGAAAGAATAGAAGACACTACGCTCAATTTCTGTCTTTAACTGGTTGTCAGTATCCCACAAATCATGAAACCATATTGTTGACAGTTCACTGGGCCAGAGTTGTAAGATCAAAGGCCAGTTGTCATGCACAAAGGCCAGTTGTCATATGGATCAAGCTCAAACACAAACAAATGGAGCCCCAGAATAGTATTGAAACTCTTAAAAATATCAGAGGCCGTTTAGCAGTTAGCACCTGTTATGCATATTCAACAACTCTGATAAATGCCCAAAAATTAACTATTCACGATTTTTTTTTTTTTTTTTGGGTTGTGTTTGTGTGTGTGTGTACAGGATACTTCTTTTGCTATTACCATCACATAGTAGATGCTTATTTTACGTTTGTAAAACCTCCCCGACTATGTCAAGATGTGAAACCACAATTGATTTATGTATTCTGCATGTCAATTGTGCCCTGGGTCCTGCACTGGTCAGGATTTCCTTTAAGAATCTTAACCAACAATGATTATGGGTCTCAACTTTGTCAAGTAGAAAGCAGCAATTTTTTTAAAAGGAATCTGAGACACATTTGTGGAAGAAGAAAGATCAACATACCAGTTGGTACATTGGATGCCACATTTGACAGGAGAAGAATGACAACAGCAAGAACTGCTGTCCCACTAACGTGATCAATCTGTGCATAGGGCACCATGAAATCCCAAAGAGTGCTTGGAATTCCAGTTTTGTTAAAAGCCATCAACAGTGATAAACATTCCACAGAAGAAAATTAAAAGCGAATAAGACACCTGGTCAAAAGAAGAGAAAGTTGACTTAGATTTATACACATGTTCCAACTAGCAATCAACATTCATGATCTACCAAGTAATATGCTTTCAATTCACCGATTTCCTTTAGTACAAAAAGAAATTACTGAAGCAAGAAGCATCCTTGTTGCAGATTTTACCTTTTCCAGGCTTGGTCGAACATCTTTGAAATCGAGAACCACAAGAGCAAGTGGAGCAGTAATTGCAGTCCAGGACATGTTGAGACCCGTAAGCAGAGAAATTAACATTCCTACAGTAACAAGGTAAACACATGATTTCCACAATGTTTTTTTCCAACTTGTGGCTAAATTTTCCTTTCCGTCTAAGATCTGCTGTGAAAGAACATTGCTCAATCTAATTGTTGATGCAACCCCCTTTGGAGAGAGCTTCCTCCCTTCTCTGAGAAGATCCATCCGTTGACACCTCTTTTGATTCATTTGAATTTCCTGGTGTTCCGATTGCACCACTATGTACCCTGTGGATTTCATTCTCAATAGAACTAGCTCGATTTCTAAGAGTATCAACATGAACTATATTGATATTCACATTGGGAGAACTTTGGAAATTAATAGATTCCGCTCTAGAGTTCCGTTCCTGAGAATTTAAGGATGTCTCATGCGACATAGTGGCTGGTGAAAACCGATGAGAAGTCACATCCTCTTCTGCTACAACATCAGCAGTTGCATCTTCTTCATCCTTCTGAGAGGATAACAACTTCCAGTGCATGAGAAGAATAATTACAGCATTCACAAAAACTCCCATAAGCATTGCAGGGAGGATTCCAATTAGAAACTTTCCAAAACTAATCTTGCTCTGAACAGCTATAACCAAGTTTTGAGGGTTACCAATGGGAGTTGCTGAAGAACCAATGTTAGCACTTGATGCAAGAGCAATTAGGAATGGATGTGGAGGGAGATTATGTTGCCGAGCAATTTTCAATACAAACTCAGTCAAGACCACACAAGAGGTATCATTGGTGAAAAGAGCACTTGAAATGGCTGAAATCAAGCAGATTCGACAAATTAAGTCCTTCGGTCCTTTGCTTTTCCAAGAGAGCAACTTACCCAAGTATTTGAACATATCTGCTCTTTCCAGATACACACTCACGACCATTGTCCCAAAGAGAAGACCAAGTATGGGAAGATCAATTGCAGCATAGGCTTGATCAGGTGTTATGACTTGGAATAAGACCATAAGCATGGCGCCTAAGAGGGATCCTGCAGTCCTCCCTATTGGTAGAAAAGGGACAGCTGGGAAAACCGCCAACACCCAAAAGATCGCGAAGGCAATTGAGCCCGGAATCACCTTTACTAGAGATGCCATTGCCATTTTCAATCTCAGATAAGCTTTACAATCTTACTCTTACACCAAAATCCAATGACTCAAATATTAATCTTTATATGAACTCCTTGGCTTGTACCACCACCGTTTCTTGCCGAAAAAGAAATGCAAAGCATGAACCGATGTGTGATATCATTTTTCTATGAAAATTTGATCTTCGTACTCTGCCACAGAGTCAAAACAGCCCTTTGAAAATTTAGTTAAGCAGTAACCAAAAAATGAACAAATGCAAATACTATAGCAATTAGGGACTCAATTAAAAACAAATAACAATTTAAAATCAAAGAGAATGATCAGTCAAGTAGCACCAAACTACAAGCAACTCCCAGTAAAAATTTGCTTAACAATAAAGTTTAGCATTAAATTTGTTTTTTTTTTTTTTTTTTTTTAAGTTATAAGCTTGATTTTTACTGCAAAGAATCTTCAATTATTCTTTGCAGTGCACAAAAGATGGGGCTTAATATTAATGATTTCATGAAGAATTTACGTCTTCAATATATCAAGTCAATGTGTTCAGCACTTTCACTTTTACATGAGTAGTAACGTCAACTGCCCATGAACTGTGGTTCAGCGGGTCTTTGATTAGACTGTGAATTTAGCTAGAAGTGGGTCTTGTTGATGGATTTAGTGCAGGAAACTGATGTTCTGTGGTACAGTTGATTATTGGAAGCACATATGACTAAGTGTGATGCCACGATGGTAGATGGATAGGGTTATGAGCCGGAGAATCTAAAGGTTGGAACAGAATGAGATTTCTGATAGTGGAGAGAAGAAAGTAGCTGGAGGGACTAGGGGTAATCATCTATATTGGTAATGAGGATGAAGATAGTGAATCGTGTGTTTAATGTGTTTTTGGAATTGTATTTTATTTGAAGTAAATTTCTGCACAATTTATTTTACTTTCGCATGTAGTCTTCATCCAGATAATAGCTGAAGGTATTGTTTTGCTATGCTTGCTTGCAGGTCCAAGTCGAGCATTTGGTGATCTTCTTGCAGCATCTGGTATCACAGACGCAATGCTAGATAGTTTGATTGCGCTGAAGGACTTGGAAGGGGTTGAAGGATTGCCCCCTCTTAGTGAAATAGAAGAGATTCGTTTTGAAAAGAATACAAGAAAATCATCAAGAGATGAAATAGAACGCCGGAAACAGGAGGAAATTGCCAAAGCAAGAGTGAGACAAGTAGACGATCAGGGTAGGGCTTATGGAACAGTAAGAAGGAAATGCAGTATAGCCCGTGTTGGATTCAACCTGGTGAAGGAAAGTTCGTAGTTAATGATAAAGAATTTGATGTCTATTTCCCAATGCTTGATCACCGTGCTACTCTTCTTCGGCCTTTCTCAGAGACAAAGACCTTGGGTCTTTGGGATGTTAATTGTACTGTTAAAGGTGGTGGTGTCTCAGGTGAGCCTAATGTTTGTAGCTACTGATCATACAATTTTACCTATATAATGTTTAATATCATTCTGAATTTCTTGTTAAAATGTTGTTGTTCATCCACCTTTCATTTATCATATTCACTTTTTAAATAATCTTTTTGGTGCATCTTTGAGTATTGTCGATGTGTTCTTCTCACACGAACATTTTGTCTATAGACGTACTAATTTTTGGGCATGTTCTTCTTGTTTTACATTTTAGCTTGAATTACTATAACATTGTTTCTTTTCTTAGCTATGTTTGTTTATGATTTTTTCTTCTGGATAGTTTTTAGTTTGATTTTCTTAGTGTCATGAAGTTGGAACGCACTTTTTGTGATTTGAAATATTTTCTTGAATTTATCTTTCTTATAGATTTATGAGGCTAGGGCTGAAATTAGACAAATGGCTAAACTTGATTATAAAGAGTGTGAACTGAAAGAGTTGGGCTTCATCAGCTTCATGATTGGCTTGGCTTAGTTTAATAAGGCTAGGCACTTTTTCTTCATTTTTACATCCTTTGGCGAATTTTTAAGATTGTGAGTTAATGGGATAACCTTTCCTTGGCTTTCTATAATTCCTCTTGTGCTATGTGTGCTTGAATTAAGAATGAAACAAATTGGTTAGTCATATGAAAAGGTTTTTCTTAGGTTCTGTTGTAAATAAAACCCAATATACAGTGAATCGTGCAATAGTCCAGATTAGGAAATCAAAACATAACAATCATAATAATGAAGATAAAAGCAGTAAAAGAAAAGTAGACAATAGAGACACCAATTTATAGTGGTTCGGTAATCAAAGATTACCTACATCCACTCTTCAAAGGCAACGAAAAGGTATTTTACTATGAGTTTGAGAAACCTTCCGAAGAATCGGCTCACCCCTTTTACACCAAGGCATCAACCCGATACAAACCCTCTGTTTACACACCCGTATACCCAGATGCTCTCACCACTCATACATTCCACACAAAGCAGAAAATCAGTACAGATTTATACAAAAAATAAAGGGCTATAACAGAAAAGGACAGCTCACACCTACCATCACCGTTGATTCCATGGACGAGGATGGGAATTTACACCAAAGACAAAGATTCTAACCTTTTCTCTCTCTGTTAACCAAGAGAGTAAGGGAGAAAATGAGCTGCGCACACAAGACCTAATTCGATTTAGGTTTCGGGAATCAAGGGAAAAGACATAACTGCCCCTTTAGTCTTAACAATTTACTTTGACCAGCCAACTCCAGTTTTGACTCCTACGTGTCATATAAAAATGCCACATCACTACAAATCTCCACCTTGGCATTTGATCTTCTCCCTTTCTAGTTGCCCCCTGAAAATTCTTCTTAATTCTCTTCGATATGTAAGGCTCTTGAAGAGCCTTAACTTGTCTAAGGTTACCGTCTTGGTGAACATGTTCGCTTGGATTCTCCTTACCTGGATTTTCTCCACCTTGATAACTTTGTCTTCTATCAAGTTTCTTATGAAATGAAGTCTAACATCAATGTGCTTCGACCTCTCATGAAATACCTGATTTTTACACAAGAAAATAGCACTGACTGTCACTTTTAATAGGAACATGTCGGATCACTCCCCATTTCAATCAAGATCCCCCTTAACCACATGGCCTCCTTATCGCTTCGTAATTGCAACATACTGCCTTGTAGTGGGACAAAGTTACAATAGCCTGCAGATTAGCTTTCCAGAAACCAAGTTATTCCAAATAGAAAAACAAACCAAACCATGGACTTCCTATTGTCAATGTTTCCAAAGATAATCAAGATCTACACATCCCATGATGGGATTTTCCAGAATTTTTACTCATCGTAAACTATGCCAAAGATGAAGAGTACCCTTCACATACCTAAGGATCCATTTAACAGCCTTCCCAATGAGGTTTTCCCGGATTACTCATAAACCTACTAATCGCACCGACAAAGAAAAGCTAAGTCTGTCGTGCACACCATCAAATACATCAGACTTCCTATGGCATTGGCATATGGTATACTAGCCATTTCTTCCTTATCTTCTTCAGTTTCTGGACACTGGGTTACACTAAGCTTAAAATGTTGACCTAAAGGTGTTTTAACAGGCTTAGAGTCAATCATATTAAACTTTTTGATCAGCTTTTTCAAAGATATTCTTTCGTAGAGATGAGGCTTCCAGCTTTTCCTATTTCTCTCAATGTTCATACCCAAAATCTTCCTAGCTTGTCCTAGATCTTTCATATCAAAATGTTTACTCATTTCTCCCTTAAATCTATCAATTTCGAGACATCCTTACAAGCTAGCAACATATCATCCACATACAAAGGATGTATATATATAGCATTCTCCGTATAAACATTTGAAATAAAAACAACCATCAAAACTGCCTTGATAAAACCAAAGATTTAACATGAAAAAATCAAATTTCCTATACCACCGCTAGAGACTGCTTCAAGCCATACAAGGATTTTTTTAACAAGCATACCTGATTTTTAGTTCCCCTTTCAAAGCATTCAGTTGTTCCATCGAATTTTCTTTTCCTCTAAATCACCATTCAAGAAGGTGCTTTTGATGTCCAAATTGTTCTAATTCTAAACCAAACCGAGCTACTAAAGACAACAAGATCCTAATGGTTGTATGTCTCACCACAGTGAGAAGATCTCATTGTAATCCACCCCTTCAACCTCGTAAACCCTTTGGCCACTAACCTCGCTTTAAACCTAGGAGCTTCTACCCCCGGTATGCCTTCCTTCCTCTTAAAAACCCATTTACATTTTACCACCCCTCGTCTCTTAGGTTTGTTAATTAAAATCCAGGTTTGGTTTTTAATTAAGGAATCAAATTCTTCTTGCATAGCTAGCTTCCACTGCCTAGATTCCCTACAACTCATGGCTTCCTTAATAGTTCTAGGTTCCTCATCGTTGTCTTCAAGAATTTGAAGGGCAAAAGCAACTATATCAAGATGTGAGTACCTCCTAGGCAACCCGATTTCTCTTCTCTCTATCCCTAGCTAGTTGGTAGTTTTGCAAATCGTGTCACCTCTATCATTCTCATCACCTTCCCTCTATGGTAGGTTCATCAACAGTCATCGCATTGTGGTCCTGGTTCAAGATCTCCCTGTGTTTGGGTTTTCTTCACCTAACTCTAGGTTTATGGATTCGCCTACCGTGTTTTCACTTTCACTCAAACCACCGATTTAGGCCAATCACTTCATCCTCCTTGAACCTAACATCTCTACTGATTATACACCTTGTCCTACAACATCCCAACACCTATAGCCTTTTATACCATCGATATCCTAAGAAAACACATCCGATTGCCCTTGGTTTTAGCTTATCGCTTTTATCATGCACAAAAACAAGACATCCAAACACCCTAAGGTTTCTATAATCAGAAGATACCCCTGACCATTTTTCCATAGGTGTTTTAAAGCTAAGGGCTGAGGATGGACTTCTATTAATCAGATGAGCTGCTGTGTGAGCAGCTTCTGCCCAGAACCTAGTAGGTAATCTAGAATCAGATAGCATGCTCCTAACTTTCTCAAGAATGGTCCTATTCATCCTTTCTGCTAAACCATTTTGCTGAGGTGTGTATCTAACTGTTCTATGTCTTAGAATTCCACTCTCCCTACACAGATTATCAAACTCTGCATTAATGAACTCCAGCCCATTATCGCTCTTAGTTTCGATTTTCTTCCCGCATTGGTTCTCAATCATGATCTTCCAATCCTTAAATTTCCTAAAGGCTTCATCTTTGGTTTTTAGAAAATAGATCCAAACTCTCCTAGAAAAATCATCTATAATGCTAATGAAGTATCTATATCCTCCTAAAGATGGATGTTTGGTTGGCCCCCACACATCAGAGTGAATATATTCTAAGGTACCCTTAGAACAATGGTTTCCCACACTGAACCTGATTCTACTCATCTTCCCATAAACACAATGATCACAGAATTCAAGTTTCTCAATCCTATCCCCCCCCAAAGCATTCTGGCTACTTAACTCAATTAAGCCTCTCTCACTAATGTGTCCTAACCTTTTATGCCAAATAGAGGTTTGATTAGGTTTCTGAGATGTTACTGCTGCTCCAAAGAATAAAGGATCCATTCAAAACATATAGACCATTCCTTTTCTCTCCTTTCATAACCACCAGGGACCCTTTTGTAACTTTCATGACTCCACCTTGAGCTTTGTAACTAAAACCATTAGAGTCCGTACTACCTAAGGAAATCAGGTTCCTTTTTAACTCAGGTATGTATCTAACTTCTGAAAGAATTCTAGAACTACCATCATGAAGACTTAATCTCACATCCCCAATGCCTAATACACTACATACTGCATTATTTCCCATTAGAACCTTGCCTGATTCTAACTTTCGAAAGTTCATAAGAGAACTCCTATTTGGAGTCATGTGAAAAGTGCAACCAGAGTCCAAAATCCACTCAGATTCAGATTCCCTATCAGAAGCTACAAGGACATCGAGCTTTATAACCATCCGAGGCTAGATCAACACCGCCACTAGCCTCTTTCTCCCCGATCTCTTCTTCCTATCTGGACAATCCCTTTGAAATGCCCCTCTTTATGACAAAGGGAAACACTTCCCGACAAACTTGGATTTTGACTTGGATCGTTTCTAAAATGACCTTTCTTAAACCCCTTTTTCTCGCACCTACCCACCCCCGACATTCGACCTTCCCCATCTAACTTACCCTCCTTCCTAAACTCAGATCCTTAGTAGTAATAGCTACCACAACCTCATCTAGCTTAAGAGTTTGTCTACCATACTTGTAGTATCAACAAAGTTTGAAAAACTTTTGGGAAGAGAATTCAAGAATTACACTTGATCCTCATCTTCAATGGTAACACCGAGGCCTTCTAAGTCTTGAACCGCTTTTCTAAAATCATTTATGTTGTCACCTAAGACTTTGTTTTCATCCATTTTAAAACTAAAAAATTTTTTGTTTTAGAACTAACCTATTTGGTGAAGACTTAGATAGGTATAGGAGTCTAATTTTTCCCAAATCATGTGGTGTATTCATTTTCTTAACCTCTCTTAGAACTTTATCTCCTAGCCCTAGGATTAAAGAACTGTAAGCCTTATCTAGAAGTTCTTTCTTTTCTTTTTCACCAAGCTCTGCAAACTCTCCTCACCCTCTAAGGTAGCAGATAACCCATCCTTGACTAGGACAGCTCTCATTTTCATCTTCCACAAACCATAATCGTTATCTCCTGTAAACTTCTCCAGTTCATACTTAGACATTTCTAAGTTTCTAGCCTTCCCAGTGACTTAGAAACTAAAAGCCCCAAATTTTAGAGATCAACCGAAAAACCCTAAGTAGTAGACAGAACTGTAGAAAACCCTAGATTACTACAGATTAAAAATTGGATCTCTCAACCTAGAATTTATTAACCTAGGTACTCCACAACAAAGCTCTGATACCATATGTTGTAAATAAAACCCAATATAGTGAATCGTGCAATAGTCCAGATTAGGAAATCAAATCATAACAATCATAATAATGAAGATAAAAGCAGTAAAAGAAAAGTAGACAATAGAGACACCAATTTATAGTGGTTCGGTAATCTAAAGATTACCTACATCCACTCTTCAAAGGCAACCAGAAAAGGTATTTTACTATGAGTTTGAGAAACCTTACAGAAGAATCGGCTCACCCCTTTTACACCAAGGCATCAACCCGATACAAACCCTCTGTTTACACACCCGTATACCCAGATGCTCTCACCACTCATACATCACACAAAGCAGAAAATCAGTACAGATTTATACAAAAATTAAAGGGCTATAACAGAAAAGGACAGCTCACACCTACCATCACCGTTGATTCCATGGACGAGGATGGGATTTACCAAAGACAAAGATTCTAACCGTTTCTCTCTCTGTTAACCAAGAGAGTAAGGGAGAAAATGAGCTGCGCACACAAGACCTAATTCGATTTAGGTTTCGGGAATCAAGGGAAAAGACAGAACTGCCCCTTTAGTCTTAACAATTTACTTTGACCAGCCAACTCCAGTTTTGACTCCTACGTGTCATATAAAAATGCCACATCACTACAGGTTCTCTTGATACAAAAGTTAGATTTTAATTTGAGTTATGAACTTCTGTTTGTTTAAATTTGAGAAAAATAAATTTATTGT
>CM047900.1:4219234-4264990 GCA_026229545.1 Pistacia atlantica
ACAATAAATTTATCTTTCTCAAATTTAAACAAACGGAAGTTCATAACTCAAATTAAAATCTAACTTTCGTATCAAGAGAACCTAAGAAAAACCTTTTCATATGACTAAACCAATTTGTTTCATTCTTAATTCAAGCACACATAGCACAAGAGGAATTATAGAAAGCCAAGGAAAGGTTATCCCATTAACTCACAATCTTTAAAATTCGCCAAAGGATGTAAAAATGAAGAAAAAGTGCCTAGCCTTATTAAACTAAGCCAAGCCAATCATGAAGCTGATGAAGCCCAACTCTTTCAGTTCACACTTTTTATAATCAAGTTTAGCCATTTGTCTAATTTCAGCCCCAGCCCCATAAATCTATAAGAAAGATAAATTCAAGAAAATATTTCAAATCACAAAAAGTGCGTTCCAACTTCATGACACAAAGAAAATCAAACTAAAAACTATCCAGAAGAAAAAATCATAAACAAACATAGCTAAGAAAAGAAACAATGTTATAGTAATTCAAGCTAAAATGTAAAACAAGAAGAACATGCCCAAAAATTAGTACGTTTATAGACAAAATGTTCATGTGAGAAGAACACATCGACAATACTCAAAGATGCACCAAAAAGATTATTTAAAAAGTGAATATGATAAATGAAAGGTGGATGAACAACAACATTTTAACAAGAAATTCAGAATGATATTAAACATTATATAGGTAAAATTGTATGATCAGTAGCTACAAACATTAGGCTCACCTGAGACACCACCACCTTTAACAGTACAATTAACATCCCAAAGACCCAAGGTCTTTGTCTCTGAGAAAGGCCGAAGAAGAGTAGCACGGTGATCAAGCATTGGGAAATAGACATCAAATTCTTTATCATTAACTACGAACTTTCCTTCACCAGGTTGAATCCAAACACGGGCTATACTGCATTTCCTTCTTCCTGTTCCATAAGCCCTACCCTGATCGTCAACTTGTCTCACTCTTGCTTTGGCAATTTCCTCCTGTTTCTGGCGTTCTATTTCATCTCTTGATGATTTTCTTATATTCTTTTCAAAACGAATCTCTTCTATTTCACTAAGAGGGGGCAATCCTTCAACCCCTTCCAAGTCCTTCAGCGCAATCAAACTATCTAGCATTGCGTCTGTGATACCAGATGCTGCAAGAAGATCACCAAATGCTCGACTTGGACCTGCAAGCAAGCATAGCAAAACAATACCTTCAGCTATTACCTGGATGAAGACTACATGCGAAAGTAAAATAAGTTGTGCAGAAATTTACTTCAAATAAAATACAATTCCAAAAACACATTAAACGCACGATTCACTATCTTCATCCTCATTACCAATATAGATGATTACCCCTAGTCCCTCCAGCTACTTTCTTCTCTCCACTATCAGAAATCTCATTCTGTTCCAACCTTTAGATTCTCCGGCTCATAACCCTATCCATCTACCATCATGGCATCACACTTAGTCATATGTGCTTCCAATAATCAACTGTACGACAGAACATCAGTTTCCTGCACTAAATCCATCAACAAGACCCACTTCTAGCTGAATTCACAGTCTAATCAAAGACCCGCTGAACCACAGTTCATGGGCAGTTGACGTTACTACTCATGTAAAAGTGAAAGTGCTGAACACATTGACTTGATATATTGAAGACGTAAATTCTTCCTGAAATCATTAATATTAAGCCCCATCTTTTGTGCACTGCAAAGAATAATTGAAGATTCTTTGCAGTAAAAATCAAGCTTATAACTAAAAAAAAAAAAAAAAAACAAATTTAATGCTAAACTTTATTGTTAAGCAAATTTTTACTGGGAGTTGCTTGTAGTTTGGTGATACTTGATCATTCTCTTTGATTTTAAATTGTTATTTGTTTTTAATTGAGTCCCTAATTGCTATAGTATTTGCATTTGTTCATTTTTTGGTTACTGCTTAACTAAATTTTCAAAGGGCTGTTTTGACTCTGTGGCAGAGTACGAAGATCAAATTTTCATAGAAAAATGATATCACACATCGGTTCATGCTTTGCATTTCTTTTTCGGCAAGAAACGGTGGTGGTACAAGCCAAGGAGTTCATATAAAGATTAATATTTGAGTCATTGGATTTTGGTGTAAGAGTAAGATTGTAAAGCTTATCTGAGATTGAAAATGGCAATGGCATCTCTAGTAAAGGTGATTCTGGGCTCAATTGCCTTCGCGATCTTTTGGGTGTTGGCGGTTTTCCCAGCTGTCCCTTTTCTACCAATAGGGAGGACTGCAGGATCCCTCTTAGGCGCCATGCTTATGGTCTTATTCCAAGTCATAACACCTGATCAAGCCTATGCTGCAATTGATCTTCCCATACTTGGTCTTCTCTTTGGGACAATGGTCGTGAGTGTGTATCTGGAAAGAGCAGATATGTTCATATACTTGGGTAAGTTGCTCTCTTGGAAAAGCAAAGGACCGAAGGACTTAATTTGTCGAATCTGCTTGATTTCAGCCATTTCAAGTGCTCTTTTCACCAATGATACCTCTTGTGTGGTCTTGACTGAGTTTGTATTGAAAATTGCTCGGCAACATAATCTCCCTCCACATCCATTCCTAATTGCTCTTGCATCAAGTGCTAACATTGGTTCTTCAGCAACTCCCATTGGTAACCCTCAAAACTTGGTTATAGCTGTTCAGAGCAAGATTAGTTTTGGAAAGTTTCTAATTGGAATCCTCCCTGCAATGCTTATGGGAGTTTTTGTGAATGCTGTAATTATTCTTCTCATGTACTGGAAGTTGTTATCCTCCCAGAAGGATGAAGAAGATGCAACTGCTGATGTTGTAGCAGAAGAGGATCTGACTTCTCATCGGTTTTCACCAGCCACTATGTCGCATGAGACATCCTTAAATTCTCAGGAACGGAACTCTAGAGCGGAATCTATTAATTTCCAAAGTTCTCCCAATGTGAATATCAATATAGTTCATGTTGATACTCTTAGAAATCGAGCTAGTTCTATTGAGAATGAAATCCACAAGGTACATAGTGGTGCAATCGGAACACCAGGAAATTCAAATGAATCAAAAGAGGTGTCAACGGATGGATCTTCTCAGAGAAGGGAGGAAGCTTTCTCTCCAAAGGGGGTTGCATCAACAATTAGATTGAGCAATGTTCTTTCACAGCAGATCTTAGACGGAAAGGAAAATTTGGCCACAAGTTGGAAAAAAACATTGTGGAAATCATGTGTTTACCTTGTTACTGTAGGAATGTTAATTTCTCTGCTTACGGGTCTCAACATGTCCTGGACTGCAATTACTGCTCCACTTGCTCTTGTGGTTCTCGATTTCAAAGATGTTCGACCAAGCCTGGAAAAGGTAAAATCTGCAACAAGGATGCTTCTTGCTTCAGTAATTTCTTTTTGTACTAAAGGAAATCGGTGAATTGAAAGCATATTACTTGGTAGATCATGAATGTTGATTGCTAGTTGGAACATGTGTATAAATCTAAGTCAACTTTCTCTTCTTTTGACCAGGTGTCTTATTCGCTTTTAATTTTCTTCTGTGGAATGTTTATCACTGTTGATGGCTTTAACAAAACTGGAATTCCAAGCACTCTTTGGGATTTCATGGAGCCCTATGCACAGATTGATCACGTTAGTGGGACAGCAGTTCTTGCTGTTGTCATTCTTGTCCTGTCAAATGTGGCATCTAATGTACCAACTGGTATGTTGATCTTTCTTCTTCCACAAATGTGTCTCAGATTCCTTTTAAAAAAATTGCTGCTTTCTACTTGACAAAGTTGAGACCCATAATCATTGTTGGTTAAGATTCTTAAAGGAAATCCTGACCAGTGCAGGACCCAGGGCACAATTGACATGCAGAATACATAAATCAATTGTGGTTTCACATCTTGACATAGTCGGGGAGGTTTTACAAACGTAAAATAAGCATCTACTATGTGATGGTAATAGCAAAAGAAGTATCCTGTACACACACAAAAAAAAAAAAAAAAAAAAGAATTGTGAATAGTTAATTTTTGGGCATTTATCAGAGTTGTTGAATATGCATAACAGGTGCTAACTGCTAAACGGCCTCTGATATTTTTAAGAGTTTCAATACTATTCTGGGGCTCCATTTGTTTGTGTTTGGGCTTGATCCATATGACAACTGGCTTTGTGCATGACAACTGGCCTTTGATCTTACAACTCTGGCCAGTGAACTGTCAACAATATGGTTTCATGATTTGTGGGATACTAACAACCAGTTAAAGACAGAAATTGAGCGTAGTGTCTTCTGTTCTTTCACCATTGTCACATTCAAAGAATTTTGCTGAAACATTGCTTAGATGGTCTTATATGCATATATCTACAGCATTACATGATATTTCCTGCAAGTCCAGTTTATTCATAAGTTAGCGTGATTGTTACAAAACAAGACTGATTTTTTTATTAAACCTTCTAATACTTCTACTGGCTGCTTGTACTAACAATTTTCTCCATGGCCTTAGTTCTCCTGCTTGGAGGTCGAGTAGCAGCATCTGCAGCTGCAATTTCTGCAGCCAATGAGAAGAAGTCGTGGCTAATTTTAGCTTGGGTCAGCACAGTAACTGGGAACCTCTCATTACTTGGATCAGCTGCCAACTTGATAGTATGTGAGCAAGCTCGCCGTGCTCCACACCTTGCATATACCTTATCCTTCTGGAATCATTTCAAATTCGGAGTGCCCTCAACCCTGATAGTTACAGAAATTGATTTGATGTTGTTAAGATGATACTGATCTCCTTCAGCAGAATCTATTCATGTAAATATTTTTTGCTTGAGGCAGTCTTCCTGCTATGCTTCGAAATTTGCTGTAATATTCTATTGTCAAGAACAAAATTCAATTTTTTTTTCTTCCAACAAAGCTGGTTTACGGTACAGCTTTAAATTAAAATCCTAAATCATATGTTTTCCAAAACCTATCAGCCACGAAAAACATTAAATCCTCAAGGATGTAGTAAAGAAACGAAGTAAATTAAAGAACAATACAAAAACACAGGCATTTGGCATTATTTTAAGACTTTTAGTTGGTCCAAGTGGGCTGGCAACAAGTCTGTACCTTAAAGAATGGCGACTTAAATAGGGAAGCTTCCCGTCTTAATGGAGCCTCATAATATCATGCAACCCTGATCCTAAGGTCTCCTTTTCACTACCTCTAATAAAAAATGAATGACTCAAATAAAAGAACACTCAAAACTTTTATGGAACACAATGCATGCAGCTAAGGCCATTGCTGATCTGGTATTGAAAAAAAAAAAAAGGTTTCTTGAGTCCTGCAGAATAACAATTGCGCTCACTTCAACGCTTGAAGCAAAAACAAGCACATTTTGCAGTGACACGGCTTTAATTAGGTACACATTATATGTGCCATTTTGAGTTTTTTCTCAAAAAGGCTAATCGCTCTGATATTTTTCCATGTCCAGGTTCTCTCTTTTATACTGTATCAGGATGAAGTTTAAGCTTATTTAGTAGCAAATATGGCATCTTCTTCTACCATGGTACATATTCTAGGCTTACTTGCCTCACAATATTCTGGTTACTGGCAGATTTCTCGCCGTTCCATTTCTACCAATTGGGAGAACTACAGGGTCTTTTCTTGGTGCTGCACTTATGGTAATTTTTCAAATCATGTCCCTGGAACAAGCGTACGAATCACTTCATATGTCAATCCTTGCTCTTCTCTTCGGCACAATGGTTTTGAGTATATATCTTGAAAGAGCTGATGCATTTAAGCACTTGAGCAAGGTGCTAACATGGAAGATCAACGGTGCAAAGGACCTAATTTGTAGAATATGCTTAATTTCTGCTATTACTAGTGCTTTCTTCAGCAATGATACAGCTTGTGTAGCTTTGACAAAAATTGTTTTAAATATTGCACAAGAGAATAATCTCCCACCGCTCCCCTTCTTACTTGCTCTTGCCTCAAGTGCTAACATAGGATCTTCAGCTATTGCCCATTGGTAACCCCCAAAATTTGGTGATAGCTGTTGTAATTTCCCCTCACACAAATCAAGCAAACACCAACCAAAATAATCAATCAACGCAAACCAAACTAGATTCAACACACAGTATTTACCGTGGTTCACTTGTTCAATATTGAACAAGCTACGTCCACGTTGAGCTTCAGAATATGGATGCTCGCTGCACTTACTATCACTATCAAGAACGATTACAACCCTCAAACACTCTTCCCTTTACAAGATTTCAAATCAAGATTGAAACTGGCTTCAGACTAATAAAGATAAACCTACAATCTGAACTGAGAACACAACACCAGGTTCCCACCCCACTAAGAAACACGACTCAATGGACAGATTATCAGCAGATTTACACACACACAAAGCCCTAATCTGGTAACTTTGAGAGGTATCAAACGAGAGAAAACGCGTTGTTCGCGAACTGAAAGGACCTCTGCTTTTATAGGTTTGACCCAACTTAAGTCCTCAGCCATCAGATCTATCCTTAAACCAACGTTCAAGATGAAGTCTCAGCTTAAGTCAAAACGACGTCGCATAAGGCTTCACATATAACAATCTCCACCTTGAAACCTTATTCTTCCCTTTGACAGTAACCAGCAGGTGCAGCAAGCAGTTCTCATACTCCTTCTTAGCTCTTTTTGAATTCAGTTGATATGAAGAATGTTCAAGAAGTGCTTGAACTTTGCAGCAGTTACAACTTTGGTTCCCATATCAGATGGGTTTTCTTCAGTTGGAATTTTCAACAGGCTGACAGTTCCCTTTGAAAACTAGTCTCGGACAAAATGATACTTGACATCCACATGCTTCGTTCTCTCACGGTATATAGGATTTTTACTTAGATGGATGACACTTTGACTGTCAAAATACACAGTCACAAGGACATCCATCAAGTTTACCTCTTTCAAAATCCCTTGTAGCCATATTGCCTCATTGAATGCATTAGTTATTGTCAAATACTCAGCTTTTGTTGTGGACAGTGCCACTAATGGTTGAAGCTGGGATTTCCAGATGATGCAATTTCCACCTAAAGTGAAATAGTAAGTTGTGGTGGACTCCCTTGAATCACGATCTCTTACAAAATCAGAATCCACATACCCAACAAGATCAAGTGTAGGAGTTCTTTTGCAATAATTTAATCCAACATGCATTGTAGTGTTAATGTATCTAAGTAACCATTTTAAGGCAACCCAATGCTTTATTCCTGGATTTGACATAAACCTACTTAATAGAGATATTGCAAATGAGAGATTAGGCCTAGTGCTTATCATTGAATACATCACTGATCCTATGGCACTAGAGTAGGGGATTTTTTCCATTTTAATCCTATCTACATCAGTTTTGGGGGACTGTATTTTGCTTAATGTGAAATGTCCTACTAGGGGCAAATTTACAGTTTTAGCATCAGTCAAACCAAACCTAGATATCAGTTTCTGCAGATATGGGAATTCATGGAGCTTTAGTCTATTTTCTTTTCTATTCCTATCAATCATCATCCCTAATATCCTTTTTGCAGACCCTAGATCTGTCATCTCAAATTCAGCACTTAATTTTGCTTTTAAATCATCTATTGAGGTTTGGACTTACTTATTAACAACATGTCATCTATGTATAACAGTAAGTACATTGGCATGTTATTAAAGCAAGCATAATAAAAACAGTTATCATAAGCACTCCTAATGAACCCAATTCCCATTATAAATGAGTCAAATCTCTTGTACCATTGCCTAGGGGATTGTTTGAGTCCATACAAGGACTTGTGCAAAAGACAGGCATGCTCAGGCAGGTTTCTATCCTTAAACCCCATTAGTTGACTCATATAAATTTTCTCTTCCAATTCACCATGTAAAAACGCAGTTTTAACATCTAACTGTTCCAGTTCTAGATCATAATGAGTTACTACAACTAGCATAAGTCTAATTGTTTTAAACTTAACCACATGGGAGAAAACTTCTGTAAAATCGATACCTGCCCTTTGTGTGTAGCCCTTTGCCACCAGTCTTGCTTTGTATCTTGGAGGGTCTGTGCTTGTTAGGCCTTCCTTCAATTTATAGAGCCACTTGCAGTCAATTAGTTTCTGGTCTGTAGGTTTTGGGACCAGAGTCCAAGTTCTGGTCTGTTTTGTCTTAGAGATATCATTTCCTCCTTCATTGCTTCTAGCCACTTTTTACTGTCTTTTGAACTCACAGCTTCCTGATATGTCTCTAGTTCAGACCTCAGTGTTTCTACCCCAGCTACAAGGGCTGTGTAGATCAAATCTGCATAACTGTATCTATTTAGGGGCTTTATTTTGTAATATCCCACTTGAGGTACGTATTTAAGATTTGTTGTATTAGTTAAAAGTTTATTGTTTTAACTTAAATTGAGTTTGCATGTTGAGTTGGTTGAATTGTTGCCTTAAAAATGGGTTGAGTTTTGGTGAAGTTGGAAATCCAATCTTCGCCGCGGCGAGGAGGAGAAGTTGCACTACGGGTAGGTTCTGCCCTATTTCGCCGAGGCGACAAAAAATTCTTCGCCGGGGCGACGAGCCTAGGACAAAGATTCTTGAGTTTTCTAGAGAATTCTTCTTTTGGGACACAATGACCATTCTACCCCTAATTAGTAGGAAAAGTGGGAAGTAAAATGAAAGGAAATTTAGTAGAGATTGTGTTTGAATAGGGGTGTAGTTGTAAAGAATCAAAGGATATAGATGGAATTTCCAAGAAAGGACAAGGGCAAAATGGGAAATGAAGCTTATAACATGAACTAAAAAGAGTAAAGTGTAGAGAAAGCCTTTATTCATCTTCATTCCACCGCCTCTTCCATTTGCCATATTCTCTCAATTTCTCCACCCAATTTTCCAAGAGTTCTAAGGGATTTAAGAGGGGTTTTGAGTAGAGATTTCATCTAAAGCTTTCTAAGGTAAGAATTCATGCTTTAGATGTGAGTTTTCTTGTATTTATAGTGAAGTCTTATTGTGTTGTTGCTGTCCTTGTGGTTGTTTTGAGTTGTAGAGAAGAGACAAGTCCACAAAGGGAAGGAAAAGTGCTAAAGAAGCCATCTTTGC
Organism: Pistacia atlantica; assembly: GCA_026229545.1. NCBI lineage: Eukaryota > Viridiplantae > Streptophyta > Magnoliopsida > Sapindales > Anacardiaceae > Pistacia > Pistacia atlantica. The sequence goes on from CM047900.1 coordinate 4,228,261, forward strand.
ACAAGGTAAGTAAATCCAACCAACTTGAGTTTTAAACAAGATTTTTGTGTAGAGATGTATACATGATCAGTATGTAGTATGATTAATGAGAAAATTGAGTTGAGATGAGTAGTTATTTTGTAGTTGTTGGATTGATTCCATGTATGAGAAGTGTTTTAATGTGTATTGAGATTGGAATTTGAGATGAAGTTTGAGAGATGTTGTGTGAAGCTTTTTGGGAGTGCTTTTCTTGACAGGGATTATGAGTATTTGAGGGAGTTTTTCCCCATTTTGGATGGCTAGAAAAATGAAGTTTAGTAGTAATTTTCGTAGGGTGTTTGTATGCACATGAGATGTTTGAGGAAATGCCTAAGTGAAATCTGCCCTGTCACTGCCGTAACTTTCTAAGTAATTTTGAGTATCTTACAGTTCGAACTGGGCTGAGACCAAAACAGAGAAGATGTAGCCCTGTTTCTAAGCTTTGAAACGAGACCAGAACCGTAGTAATCCGAGGTGTATAGCATAAGTTATGGCCGTTTTAGTGTGACTGGTGCAGAATGACTGTTTTGAGGAAATCTTGTAGTTGGCATTTCATTAGTGCATTAGGGAGCATGAGATAGCTCTACACCTTTGTTTATACACTTGAGAAGTAGCTTGAGATTTAGTATAGAATGTGAGTATAAGTTCCTTAAGAGTTAAGAGAAAGAGAATAGAGTAGGTTGTGCGATGGGGAACCCGTGAGTAATGGGTAGAGTATTCCCGCATGTACACCGCATTGAGAGTGCGGCATGAGTATCAGATAGAGAAGTGGTGTAGCCCGTGAGAGTGCATGCGGATGAGGGCTGTACTCGAGTACCCGAGAGAGAGATTATATACTCACATGGCCAAGGGTTCCGAATCCATGCATAACCGAGTCCGATCGGCTAGAGTGAATAGAGGTCACGTAGAACGGGAGTGAGTCTCGGCCGTGCCCCCGGTGAGATGGGGTCGTGATTTATGAAAGAGTTATGAGAAAAGAGTTTCTAAGAGAAAGAGAAAGAGGAAAAGAAAGACGTACCCAAAGAGATATTGAACGAGGAGTTGTAAGGAAAGAATTAGAGAGAGAGAGTTACGGGGATAGTACGAGTAGAGGATTTACTTACTGAGCATTGTTTTAGTGCTCACCCCGTTGTTCTCCTATGTTTTGCAGGACCTAGGTGAGGACACTGTCGGATGGATGTCGGCATTCGAGAAGGAGTGGCTACACTGTCCCTTGTGTTTTTGATGACTTATGTTTATGTTATGCATTTTGAGTAAAAATGTATATGTTTGTAAAGAATATATATATATATATATATATATATATATATATATATATATATATATATATATATATATATATATACATATTTAATAAAAGAAAATTTTGGGCCCAATTTCTTTATTTTAGTTTATATGTATTTCATTATAAGCTTTTGAGTAGTAGTGGCTATTACATATTTCCCTTCTGACTTTGTCTCTAGCCAGCTGGTAGTCTGCCAGGTTATCATTCTGGTCTTCATCATTGTTCTCATGTTGCTCATCTTCTTCATATTAGTCCCTAATGTTCTGTAGTGTGGCACTTCCTGGTTCTGTGGCTTCAGGTTGTTCTAAGTGTTCTGTCAGGTTCTGTGGCTCCACCTCAAACTAGGATCTCTCAGTTTGGTCAAGCAGTTTAGGATCTGTTCTTGAGTTACCTGCATTGTCAGTAGACACTTTGCAAGGAAATGTTAGCTCATTAAAGACTACATCTCTACTGATTATGATCCTAACTACTGGTGCATCTCTCTCCCACAACCTATAACCTTTAGTACCTTCCTGGTACCCTAAGAAGACATATTTTTGGGACCTGGGTTCAAGCTTACCCTCTCTGGTATGTGCATATGTTGCACACCCAAAGACCCTTAGGTGGTTTAGGTTAGGTTTCCTTCCAAACCATCTTTCTTCAGGGCATTTAAAACCTAAAACCTATTGAACTGGATGGACTTCTAGTGATCAAATACGCAACTGTAGTTAGGGCTTCTCCCCAAAAGGTCTTGGGTAGCCCAGCAGTGAACAAAAGATACCTGACCCTTTCTAGGAGAGTCCTATTCATCCTCTCTGCAACTCCATTCTGTTATGGGGTTTCCCTAACAGTTCTATGCCTTTGTAACCCTTGATTTTGGCAGTAGGTATCAAACTCTAAGTTACAGAACTCTAACCCATTATTAGTTCTGAGGGTTTTGACCTTTCTATCTAACTATGTTTCTACAAGGGCTTTCCAACCTTTGAACTTGGTTAGGGCTTCGTCCTTAGACCTGAGAAGGTATACCCATACCTTCCTACTGTAATCATCCATAATGGAGAGGAAGTATATGTTCCCTCCATGTGACTTCACCTTTTCTGGACCTCAAAGGTCTGCATCAACATAGTCTAGACAGTTTGTAGCAAGATGAGTTCCTTTGTGGAAGCTCATCTTGTGCTGTTTTCCAAGGATACATGTTTCACAAAAATCTAAAGCAGTTACAACATCACAACCAAAATAACCTTGCTGTTTCAATGCATTCATACCATTTTGGCCTATATGGCCTAATCTCAAGTGCCATTTTGCTGCAGCAGATATGTTAGTAGACAATAAAGCAGAATTAGAAACATCAAGATAGAACCGCCCACACAAGATATAAAGCCCATTTTTCTTAACCCCCTTCATTAACACATTTCCATTTTTGTAGACTTCCATACACCCATTTTGAGCCTTATAAGAACAGCCTGATTCATCTAAGGTTCCCAAGGAAATTAGGTTACGTTTTAGTTCAGGTATAAACCTAACCCTAGTTGGTAATACTAACTTACCATTATTCAACTTAATGGTTATATCCCCTATCCCTTTAACCTCACAGGAGTGGTTATTCCCCATAAAAACAGTTTCCTGTTCCCCAGTTTTAAGTCTTTGAAACCAATCTTTGTTAGGGCTCATATGGAAGGTATAGCCTGAGTCTAGCACCCATTCATTGCCTCTAGATATATTAGAAATGGTAAGGGCTTCTGATATTTCTAGGTTACTGCTAGAGCTAGCTAGGTTTGTTTCTGTACTATTTTGTTTGTTCTTTTTAATCCAGTCATAGCAGTTTTTCTTGAGGTGCCCTACCTTGTTACAGAAGAAACATTTCCTAGATTCCCCCTTAGTTCTACCATTTCCTTTACTGTTCTTTTTGTTTTTAGAGCCTACATTTCTCTGATGGTATTTTCCAATCTCTTTACTAGATTGCCCAACCTCAACTTTCCCTTTCACAAACAGATTGCTACCATTACGCTTTTGGATCTTAAATTCTAATTCCCTAGATTTTAGTCCAGAAACAATCAGGTCTACATTAGCTACTGTCCCAATATACTGGAGTGCATTCTTTACCACTAAGTATTCTTCCGATCGGGAATTTAATAGAATCATAGAAAGGCTTGAATCTCCTAGTTCTTGGTCAGTACCTTTTAGGGTTGCTGTCATTTTTAAGAATTCATCAAGATTGTCATCTAGGGATTTAGCTATTTCCATTTTATATGAAAATAAAGCGCCTTTCAAGAAAGCTAAATTAGAAGCAGATTTAAGAGCATACAGAGACTCGAGTTTACCTTAGAGTGGAATTGGAGATTCCACACCATCCACATTTCGCAGCAGGGTGTCTGACAGGTTCATAATGATCAAGTTGTAGGCTTCCTCGACCACTTCTGCCTTTTTCTTTTTCTTTTCTTCTGGCCATTTGGATTCATCTTTCTCTAGTGCGATTCCAACCTTGTTGTGAGATAACAAGGCCTTCATTTTCTTTTTCCAGGTGTTAAAATCTATTTTCCCATCGTATTGGGAAATCTCCATGCGTGTGACACTCATAATTTTGAGTTAGAAACCAAACCCTAAGAAATCTAGATTGTGTTTAATTGACTCGATTTACTGAGAATTTTTTGAGGGATTTAACTATGTTTGGAACCCTAGGACTTTCACGGAACTAATAATTGAAAAAGCCCTAAAAATTTTCGAAACCCTAAAATCGAATCCTCAAATTAGGAAACCCTAAAATTGAATCCCCAAATTAGGAAACCCTAAAATTGAATCCCCAAATTAGGAAACCCTAGAATCTTAATTCATTTCAGGGAAGCCCTAAATATGGCTTTGATACCACTGTTGTAATTTCCTCTCACACAAATCAAGCAAACACCAACCAAAACAATCAATCAACGCAAACCAAACCACATTCAACACACAGTATTTACCGTGGTTCACTTGTTCAATATTGAATAAGCTACGTCCACGTTGAGCTCCAGAATATGGATGCTCGCTGCACTTACTGTCACTATCAAGAATGATTACAACCCTCAAACACTCTTCCCTTTAAAAGATTTCAAATCAAGATTGAAACTAGCTTCAGACTAACAAAGGTAAACCTACAATTTGAACTGAGAACACAACACCAGGTTCCCACCCCACTAAGAAACACGACTCAATGGACAGATTATCAGCGGATTTACCCACACACAAAGCCCTAATCTTGAACCATAATCTGGTAACTTTGAGAGGTATCAAACGCGAGAAAACGCGTTATTCGCGAACTGAAAGGACCTTTGCTTTTATAGGTTTGACCCAACTTAAGTCCTTAGCCATCAGATCTGTCCTCAAACCAACGATCAAGATAAAGTCTCAGCTTAAGTCAAAACGACGTCGCATAAGGCTTCACATATAACAATAGCTTTAGAAAGTAAAATGTGTTTCACGGAATTTCTATCCTCCATGATCAGAGCAACACTTACTGGAGTTATTGTGAATGCATTAGTTCTGCTATGCATGTTTTGGAATTTATTATCTGTCAAGAATGATGAAAGTGTGTATTCTTATCAATTTTCGCCACATTTTACATCCCCTAATGATCAAGAACGAGGCTTTGTGAATGGGAACTTAGATCATGTTGAAACTACAAGTAACCGCAGAAGTTTGAATGAGCACGGAATTCATTTGATCTCTCGTGATGTCTGGTGTTGATGCGTGATTTTGACACCAACCAAACGCATGTGTGAAATGCTGAGCTAGCCTAGAAGACATATGTGGATGAATGAATGAGAGTAAGAACAATGGAGAATAACGTTTAAAGTGGTTCGGATGCTAACGAAGCAAATCCTACGTCCACTGATTTTGCATTAATAATAGTGGTCAGGTCTCGCTCAGCGGACTGACTTACAAATGATTACACGAGAGAGAAAATGCTATTTTCTTTAGAGAGATTAGCTAATCCCCTAAATGGGAGAGGAATTCTCAATTTATAGTGGGATGGATTAAGGTTATGATTACTAAATATGTGAGTTGGTGGGATTATCCTATCAAATCTTTCTTTATGTCTCATTGCTCACCTTCTAGAGTGATTTACGCGATTTGGTGTAGGGATTAGACACGTGGAATCGCTATAGACCTTGGCTAGTCTGGCGCGCACCCACTGCCCTGACAGGAGTGTGCCGTCTCTGTCATTGCATGACGTGGCTACCTCTGACTAGCTACGGGCCTACCTAAGCTCTAACTTTTCATGTTGACTAGGTCTTACGTCCGACCTACTTTTTTGGGCATAACAGAAGTCCCCTAGTTTTTAAGGTTTGAGGATCAAACCTTAGAAACTATAATTCATGCCGTGACAAGACGCCTTCGAGGAAATTCTAGTGATTCCTATCTATTTGAAAAGAGGCCGAGACAGCGTTTTTGCATATGCGACTTGATACAATCTTTGCTTAAGGATGAAAGACCTGATCTTAGACCACACCAGTGCTTTGATTTCGATTTTCCGAGGTTCACGACCCTATTACACTTGGAATTTGCCTCTGGGCAAAGGATCGGGCTGTTTCAAAACTGTACTTGAGTCACGTCGCTTCATGACCATCCGGACGAAGAGTGGTCTACGTTACGATCTCTTCAGACATTACCTATTGCATTTTCGTGATAGATACATTTAATGAAGCGCATTTTTCTTTGACAAACGTGTCTTGTGCGCAATAAATGCTAGTCATGCGCATTAAATGCATGACATGCTGAAACGATATCCCTTATCAAAGCATTAAATGCAGATTGGGGCGCATTTAATGCGGTAGGAGAACCGTGCCATCGCTTGAGTTTTTCAACGGAGAAGGACGACTGTTTGGTTTCCTTGTAGCGTGACGGTCACCTCTCTCCTGGCAAAAATATATCTCATGGTCGTGATCAACGGTGAGACATATTTTTCTGCCCAAACGTCATTTGATTTCAGGGAAACCAAGGGCCAATTCTTTCGCTATAAGACCCGAGTTCATTTCAGGCAATGTCACCACACTATTATCTTTTCAAAGAGAGCAAGAGACTTTTGCAAACTTGGATTCTTTGCCTTCCAAACTAGCGCGTACCTGATATTCGAAGCCGAAGGATTCATCTTCATATCTCGATAGGTAAGGGTCGCTTTTTGTTTTTATTTCTTACTCTGATAGTTGATAAATGGTAAGAGTTCGCGGGTAGTGATCGGAGACGAAATGTCCTTGCCGGGTTCGAGCCATAAATGGTGGCTCAAAACGTTCTGTTAGGGTTTTTCTGAGATTTAGGAAGGGAAGTGTTTGCTTTCCTCCACGTCATTGTACGGACGTGTACAAAGACTAAAAGATTCCCTGCTTGTCACTTTTCTTTTGCATCGCTAGGATGGACCTCCCCTTAACGATCAGATCCGAGGAAGGGAACAGTTCATCTACGCAGGATGCTCCTGTGAGTCCCACCCAAGAGATCTTCTCGGTACTTACTGAGGATGAGCTTGAAAGAGTAATAGACCAATACGCTATCCGCGTGGATGTCTTCTGCGATAAGACACACATAGCTCGGCATCCGCCACATGGGTTGGTTACGATCTCCGAGGAAATCTGCAAGGGTGGGGGGTTGATTCCTTTCCACCATTTTGTTAGGTCGGTCTTGGATCATTTCGAGATTGCACTGATGCAACTCACGCTGAACGCGTACATGATTATCGTTGCCATACACATCGCGTGTGATGAGAACGGGTTGGGTAAACTGACCGCGGTAGAGTTCGGTTGCTCGTATATCTTAAAAAAGAGCAAGGACAAGGATTCCTACTACTTGTCCAAGCGACCTACTATAGCAGTCGGGATATACAGTCACCCTAGCAACACGGGGGCCTACGAAACAAAGTTTTTCTTCTTTCGTTACGATGGCCTTTGCCGCTTCCAAGACCCGAGTAGGTTCTTTTCCCTTAACAAATTTATTTTTGTTTTCGGTCTTTTGCTAACGAGCTGTTTGTTTTTCTAGCAGTTAACAAAACGACCAGTTTGGAGCTGCTCGCAGATCTGAACAGAATCGTAGCCTTCGGTTTCTTGCCCGAGGCGGTTGCGATGCAAAGTTGTTTGTGACAATCGCGAATCTACGGAGGTATGACTTCTTCAACATAGACGCGACCTTAGAGCCCCCATTGAGTAAGTTGCACTAACTGAGTCTTTCTTAATTGCGCAATGGACTATTTTTACTAACGACGCTCATATGCAGCAACTATGCCTCCGAAGGTACCGAGGTCACCACGAGGAAGGCAGTTTACTTTCCCCTGAGCAAGGACCACTAGGACGACCGAAGCCGCTCCCTGTGGTCCCCTGACCGAAGGGGCAACATCGGGGACTTCGGCGCATCTTGCTGAGGCTTCCCAACCTTCAGCGGGCGCCCTGATATGTCCTATGGGCACTTCCCAGCCTTTGGCTGCTCGCCCGAAGCAAAAGACAATAGCCCAGCGACCTAGGAAGAGGCGACAAATTCAAGTCAAAGAGTCAAAGTCCGAACCAGAGGATCTGGGCGTTCAGCCCGAGAGTCGCAGCCAGGCGTTCCCACTGCTTTGGGAGTATCTCAAGCAGGGCAAAGCAAGGTCGTAGGCACTGGAAAGAGGTCGGGTAAGGAGTCGGTGGGCGACACCCCTGCTAGGGGCACCAGCAAGGACACTCCAATGCTGGACTCAATAGGACAACTACTGAATCATTTGCGGTACTGGACTCTTCACCCGTTGGAGTGCGCACTGAGTAGGACAACCTCTTGAATCATTTGCATTCGAAAAGTTCGTTGGTTCCAACCCTGTGGACCTAATGTCCAGATCAATCCAGCATATAAGTAAGGTAAAATGAACTATCCTTAGCAAGGACTTTGCCTTTCCGTTCTTGGTAAACTGACATTATTCTTTTTGTTCGCAGGCTTTGCTCTTCATGCAAATATCCCTGCAAAAGGTTCGGCTGGGAGCAGCTGCGGGAGAGGTCGCGTTGAAAGAGGAGAATGAGCGGCTCAAACGGGACCTGGAAGCCGCTCAAGTAGAAAATGAGCTATACGTTGGGTCGGTGAACCAGTACCTGAACGAAAGGAATGAGGCTCTTCGCACGGTGGATTTTCAAATGACCGAGCTCGAGAAGCATGGGGAGGAGGTAAAGGAGCTTTAAAGGACTATAGCCAGGCTTTCCAGGGAGGTCAACGAGAAAGACCAGGAGCTCAAAACGACCTCTCAACGAGCAGAGCAAGAGAGAGAGGCCTTCGAGAAGCAAAGGCAGGCTCTCAAGGCCGAACTCCAAGCAAGTCAGGGAAGAGTTACTTCTCTAACCGAAGAGATGCCAAGCCAAGCAGAGGAGATTGAGGCAAAGGCTGCTAAATGGGCGAGTGAGTCCATTTATGCCTTGCGACCGAAGAATCTAGAGATTGATATTTTCGACCTTCTGGAGGATTGGCGGGAAGCTCTCATGTCCATGGCGCAGCTTGAGGATGAGGAAGCACCGGAGGCCACCTAAGGATTTGATCAAGGAGAGGCTTCGGGATACCCCCCGGAGTCTACAGTCGACCAGGCGAATGGCGACCAGCCCTGAGATGAGGTTGTGGCCTCCAGGAGTTGGATTAGGGCCTATACTTGTAATTTATTTTTGGATTTTGTTCGCTGTACTTATTTAATGAAATGCATCTTTCTTAAATCTCTAGAGCACTTATAATTTCTGTACCCTATAGGACCACATTCTAATTGTTTACAATATTAGAACAAGCCTATGCAAACATAATCATAACACGAATATATGAGCAGAATTACATGCGAAGATTATTACAAAGGCACGGGATAATGCACTTGTCATTTACATTTACAAAGACCGAAAAATAGAATCTTACAAATATTGAAAAATAGAATCTTCACAAGGAAAAACTGAGTTCAGAATTACTGATAATATGGTCGAAGATGCTCAGCATTCCAAGCTCGGGGTACCTCGGAACCATTCAGCCTTTTGAGATGATAAGTCATCAGTCTTATCACTTTGGCAATGCGGTATGGACCTTCCCAGTTTGGTCCTAGAACTCCCGCATTTGGTTTCGTAGTACCGAGAAGAACTTCATTCAAAACAAGGTCGTTGACCTGGAAGTCTCTTCTCCTAACCTTAGAGTCGAAGAACATCTTCGCGAGTTGTTGATAGGCCGTTATTCTTAGAAGAGCCTTGCTGCGATGTTCTTCAACTAGGTCCAAACTTGCGCGCATAAGCGCTTCATTGTCGACGTTATTATACAAGTCTCTCCGAAGTGAATCGGTTCCTACCTCCACAGGGATCATCGCTTCTCATCCATATGCTAGAGAAAAAAGGGTTTCTGAGGTAGAGGTTCTCGGAGTTGTTTTGTATACCCATAGGACTTCGGGAAGGTCGTCGGCCCAATTCCCCTTGGCTGTGCCAAGCTTTGCCTTCAAAGTGTGCTTCATGATTTTGTTGACAACTTTAACTTAACTATTTGCTTGTGGCCTTACAACTAAGGCAAATTTTTTATGAATACCTAGCTCGTCGTAAAACTGCTAGAACTCCTCGTTGTCGAATTGTTTACCATTGTCTGAGATGAGAGTATGAGGAATCCCATAGTGGCACACAATATTTTTGAAGACAAAGTCCTTGAGCTTTCTGGTCGTGACCATGGCTAATGGTTCCCCTTCGACCTATTTGGTTATGTAATCCACTGCGACCACGGCGTACTTTACTTCCCCTTTGCCAACTGGCATGGGACCGATGAGATCGATCCCCCACATGGAGAACGACTAGGGGCTAGTCATAGTTATCAGCTGGTGGGAGGGAGCCTGCGGTATGTTCGTGAACCACTGGCACTTGTCACACATTTTGACAAAGTTGTAAGTGTCTTCTTGGATTAGGGATCAATAGTACCCTTGACGAACAACTTTGTTGGCGAGAGAACGTGCGGCGGTGTGGTTATCGCAGATCCCTTCATGTATCTCCCTCATGATGTAATCTGCTTCTTGGCTGGTTACACATCGGAGAAGAGGGGCGCTAAACCCTCGCCTGCACAGCCGGTCTCTGATGAGAGTGCAACGAGTAGATCTTATTCGCAGAATCCTTGCCTCGACCTTGTCGTCAGGCAAGGTCCTATCCTTGAGATACTGAATGATAGGGGTCATCCAGGAATCTGATTCTGTTACATTTATGGCCTTTTCGATCGGGTTGGTACTGAGGTTCTCGATGAATCGAATAGGAATGTTCTCTAGTGCATCTGAATCCAATGACGAGGCTATCCTTGCTAAGGCATCTGCCACAGAGTTGCTCTCTCTAGGAATCTGTGTGATCGTGAAGTGCTTGAACAGTTCGAGTGTGACCTTAGCTTTCTTCAGATAGCTGATCATATTTTCTTCTTTGGCTTGGTACTCTCATAAAATCTGGTTAATGACCAGCATGGAGTCGCTGTGAATATTGACCGCGGTTGCACCCATTTCTCTAGCCAACCGCAGTCTAGCGAGCAGAGCTTCGTACTCAGCCTCATTATTGGTTGCCTTAAAACCGAACCGGAGAATGTCATGAATGCGAGCCCATTCGGGACTCAAAAGGAGAAGATCGGCCCCAACCCTGACCCCGACCCCGACCCCGACCCTCTTTCTGTTCGATTATTCATCAACATAGAGGCTCCAGGTCGATAGTTTTGAGTAGTTTCCTGAATGACTGTGTTGGGCTGCTGCTCCGACCCATTCGTCGGATGATATGAGAATTCTGATATGAAGTCGAACAATACACCGCCTTTGATAGTTGATTTGGATTTCGTCTGCTTAGATCAAGCGACTTAATTCCATGGCCCATTTAAGCAACTTACTCGACGTCTCCAGCTTTTGGAGGACTTGCCTGAGTGGGTAATTGGTCATTACATGGATCATATGGGTGTGGAAGTAAGGTCGCAACTTTATGGAAGCGATTAGCAAGGCATAAGCTAATCGTTCCATTTCTGGATACCACATTTCGGCATCTAACTGACGCTTGCTCACATAATACACTGGCCATTGGACCTTATCCTCTTCCCGAACTAAGGCTGCACTAACTGCAAATTGAGAGACGGATAGATACGGGAGATCCTCCTCCAGTATGGTAAGCAGCGATCTGTTACCTTTGATATGAAGTGACTTAGTGCCGCTATTCGCCCATTGAGGCTCATGGCCTGCTTTTTGTTGGTTGAACTTTTCATATCGAGGAGAGCTTGGATTTTTTTGGGGTTAATCTCTATTCCTTGTTGGTTAACCATGTACCCTAGGAATTTTTCTGAGAATACTTCGAATGAGCACTTGAGGGGGTTTAGCTTCATTCTGTATTGCCGGAGGATGTTGAACATCTCAGCGAGATACGCTATGTGATTTAAAGCGACATACGACTTGACCAGCATGTCATCTACATAGACCTCCATCGATTTTTTGATATGTTCAGAGAACATTCGGTTAACCAACCGTTGGTAAGTTGTGCCTACGTTCTTAATGCTGAAGGGTATAACTCTGTAGCAGTACAACCCCTGATCGTAACAAAGGATGTATGCTCTTCGTCTGGTGCGTACATTAAAATTTGATTGTATCTCGAGTACGCGTCCATAAAACTAAATAGCTCGTGCCTTGAGGTGGCATCCACGAGCTGGTCGATCTTGGGTAGGGGAAAACTATCTTTTGCGCATGCCTTATTGAGTTTAGTGAAGTCAATGCAGGTCCACCATTTGTTGTTGGGCTTCTTCACTAGGACCAGGTTGGTGACCCAGGTTGGATAGAACATTTCTCGGATGGATTCATTTCGAAGGAGGTTATCCACCTCAAGTTTTAAGGCGTCATATCATTCTGGATCCATCGCTCTTCTCTTTTGGCGAACCGGCTTGGCTTCACTATTGATGTTCAACGCATGGAAAATAATATCTGGGATGATCCCGACCATATCCGCAAGCGACCATGCAAACACATCGATATTCTCTCTAAGGAAGCTGGTCAGTTCGGCAGCAAGCTGGGGGTTAAGATTGCTCCCAATCCTTAACACTCTGCTCGGCTCGCTCTGGTCGACCGATACTTCAGATAGATCCTCAACTAGCCCACTGGAGAGGCATTTCTGAATACGAGGATCTATGTTATCCTCGACTGGGTCAGGCTGTGGCTCGATCCGGCTGATCGTCATTGACTGTCGGGGAAAGTCGCGTGAGATATCTTTCCCTTTGCACGCCACTGCATTGCTTTCACATAACTGTCACGAGATACATGTTGAGACCCAATGACTTCCCCTATCCCCGTCAAGGTGGGGAACTTTATCTTCAGATGGTATATCGAAGTAACCACCTTGAAGTTTCTTAGCAAAGGTCGCCCTAGGATACCATTAAAAGCGGATGGGCAATCCACTACCAAGAACTCAGTTACCTTGGTCACTTCGACAAAGTCAACCAGCGTGACTGGAAGCAAGATAGTTCCTTTGGGGATCAAGTGGTCCTTAGTAAAACCATATAGGGGGATCGAGACGGGCTTCAGGTCCACTTTGTCCAAGTTCGTCCTTTCGAAAGTTGCCTGGAACAGGATGTTCACGGCACTTCCGTTGTCCACTAACATTCTGTAGACCTTATAGCACCTATCAGCGGCGTGATCACAAGAACGTCATCGTGGGGATGCTGCAATCGAACTGCATCCTTTTTGGAGAAGGTAATTTCCTCCCTCCCTGCAAACCTTTTGCAGTTGCCGCGTGCTCATCACACTGATGGGATCGTGATGGGATGCGCGAGCATATCTTTCCTGGGTACCTCACGAGCGAGGTGCGGTCCCCCAAAGATCATATTGATGCTGCATATACCTTTGCGATCACATCACTTCTTTCCTGGTTCCCCCCTATTTTTCTCCTGTGCGAGAGTGGAATCATCAATATATTCCTTGAAATGCCCCTGCTTGATGAGGTCTTCTATTGCCTGTTTGAGAGCTCAGCACTCGTCGGTGTGATGCCCATTATCCCGATGAAAATGGCAGTATTTTTTACTATTTCTGACTGATGGGGGATTTTTCATGGGCTCAGGCTCTTCGAGGAGGCTGGCCTCTTTCGACTTGTCAAGAATAATCGATACGGACGCATTCAGAGGCGTATACTGATTTCATCGTGATTGCGACGAGGAACTGGAGCATAAGACTTTTTGGGTTCATAGCATAGTTTCTTTCCTTTTCACTGATCGTCCGTAACCCACCTGCGATCAACTCTCCTACTTTCCCTTCGACCAGACGCACTACCTGAAGCGATGGGGTCGCCGTAGTGGGTCACCGCCATGAAATTTTCAATGCGGAGGTACTTCTCCTTAAGGTTATAAAAGCATGTGAGGGAAACATCATCCTCAGCATGTAACTCTTTCCACATGTCGGTTTGTAGGTGAACTCCCGCTATGATGAGAGTCTGAACAAACTCTTCGGGAGTGTGAGCTACTTTATTAAGTTCTCTGTGGAATCAATCGATGTATGATTGGAGGGATTCATCCCTCTCTTGCCTTATATTGCTGAGGTAGCTCAAAGGCATTGAGAACTTTTGGTTTGCTTGGAAATGCCTCAGAAAAGTCGTGCTCATCTGAGGCCACGAATTGATCGATCCTGCTGGGAGCGACCTGAACAACCGTTTGGCATGAGAGGTTAGAGTTACTGCCAAACAACGGTACTTTGCCAAATCTGAAACCTAGTGAAGCTCCATCCGGTCGTTGAATTCATACAAGTGATCCTGTAGATCAGAATTTCCATCGAACGCCCGCATGTCAGACATTCTAAATCTTGATGGGAGAGGGGCCGCTAGTACCGCCGGAGAAAAGGGAGACATCGATAAGACTTGCCCTTGCTCATTTTGCTGAGCTTTTAGCTAGTCTAGAGCTCGTTGCAGCTCCTCAATCTGGGGTAGCGGAGCTATCTGTGGATTGTTTTCCCCTATGCGAGTTCGACCCTTGCGGTTGCAGTTAAGGAAAGTCCGGAGGTCGGATTCCATTTCGCCTTAATCGGCAGTTCCGACCACTCTCGACACATGCTGGCTAGAGCTGTGTGATGGCGATGAATGGTATGGAGAATTTTCACGACCTCCGCAGAGTGTGGGAACCTCCCGTAGGACTATGATCTAGATTACTTCTTTGGCGGTGATGGGAATCGCCCCGCTAAACACTTTTATGGGGGTTTCCATGCGACGTGGCATAGGACGGATCGGGCTGTGACTTTTTACCGAGTCTTAACGCCACGGCTATTCTACTTAGGACGTGGTTGGTATTCGTCGGCCTTTTGGAGCCCTTAGGTCCTTTTTCGTCACTTGCTTACCCTTTTTTCGGCGCGCTCCAGTGCTCGTGGTGCGGGCTATCGCCCTTTACAGCACTTTTGTGCGACTTACAGTCGTTTTTGGCGGTTGCACTACCTCATTTGATTCTGGTGGCATGCCCCAATCCAAACGGTCCAACCTTCAGTTGACCATTTGGAGAGTATTGTCGAACCTCTCTAGGTAGCTTCTGATGGCAGGGTCAAGTTGTGAACTTGAAGGGATATCCCCCGCGAAATTTTGTTGAACCGTGGGGGATCTCCTCAGCACCCTGATGGGTTTGCTCAGGTTCAAGTCGGCGAGCCATTTGCTGTTGTAGGATTAGTTAGTCAGAGATTCTCTTGATGAAGGACGAATACTAAATCAGGCCCTCTTTCTAGTGCCAAACTGTTGATGCGTGATTTTGATACCAACCAAATGCACGTGTGAAATGTTGAGCTGGCCCAGAAAATACACGTGGATGAATGAATGAGAGTAAGAACAATGGAGAACAACGTTTAAAGTGGTTTGGATGCTAAGAAAGCAAATCCTACGTCCACTGATTTTGCATTAATAATAGTGGTCAGGTCGCGCTCAGCGAACTGACTTAAAAATGATTACACGAGAGAGAAAATGCTATTTTCTTTAGAAAGATTAGCTAATCCCCCAAATGAGAGAGGAGCTCTCAATTTATAGTGGGATGAATTAAGGTTATGATTACTAAATCTGTGAGTTGGTGAGATTATCCGAGCAAATCTTTCTTTATGTCCCATTGCCCACCTTCTAGAGTGATTTACGCGATTTGGTGTAGGAATTAGACACGTGGAATCGCTATAGACCCTGGCTAGTCTGACGCGGACCCACTACCCTGACAGGAGCGTGCCATCTCTGTCATTGCATGATGTGGCTACCTCTGACTGGCTGCAGGCCTACCTAAGCTCTGACTTTTTATGCTGACTAGGTCTTGCGTCAGCCTTACTTTTTCAGGCATAACATCTGGGAATCAAGGAATTGAAATTTTTTGGAAAGATGGAAAGGAAAGTTGAGGAAAACATGTGTTTATCTTATTATCTTAGGAATGTTGACTGCTTTGCTTGCGGGTCAAGATATGTCATGGACTACAATTACTGTTGCACTTGCTCTTGTGGTGCTTGATTTCAAGGACGCGGCACCATGTTTTGACAAGGTAAAAATCATAAAGTAAGATGCTATTTTCTCCTTCTTATGCCTTGAATTGAAACTCAAGTATTATTGGTGGTGGAAAAACTCATAATAACAAATATTCCAATTAATCCCAAGATCATGTTAATAATCATCTATTGCAATCACATTTTACTTAAACGAATTACAATGAAGTTCACAGCATAAATACCTCTTCTCCTTAACTCTGAAGCAAAAATTGTATCTTGATAGAAAACCACCGTATGTGTGTTTTTCTTTAATAAATTTTAGGGAGATTGAAGAACCGTTCTAAAAAGAATTTATTCTCTTATATATGGGCGGCAGTTTCCGCTTGCAACATACTTTGGGTGGGTCCCATCATGGGTGTCCCACCCATATCTAATATCTCACACTTACACATGATGGGACTATTTCTCTCTATGCTTCTTTAAGGTTCATATTTTATTAAATATGTCGTGTGACCATGCATACATCGAGAGCACATTAGTCATATATCTGTTAGGAATATATAACTTCTCGAATTGTGAAACTTGGCTTGTATTGTGTATGCAATACCCTAGATTATTTATCACATCTTTTTTCTAACAGTCTCGTTTATAATAAACATCAGTTATATTCATAATTATGTTTTGTCTTTACATAAAAGTAAAACATAATTTGTCGATCAATGAATACACATGATTATTGTGTGATAATTCAAAATTGTAATCTTCCTCTTTTTTCGATTCTTGCAACTTTCATTTAATTTGCTTTTCTAGAAATGTCCCAGTAGATTGAATTTATTTTAATCTTTTGGAAACACTCTAAGATATATAGCAATCATTAAATAAGGTTTTCAAGAAATAGAATAGAGTAATAAGGATACTCTATGAGATTTTATTCTTAAAAACTCAAGGTCTCACACAATGTTAAAGTTGAGATTTTGACTTTCATTACCCCCTTGGTCAATATTTTGCACATGTGGTATGAATATATCACATGCTATAGCATATCCTCCCTTCCCATAGAGTGCATGTCTCTTTTCTTGTAAATGTCATACAGATTTTAGTTCAGACATACCTAGTGTCTAACTTGAGTTCACTTTACATACTTTTAATTCATCAGAACTCTAATCTAGCAATTAGATAGATAAAGTGATCATTTATCATTTATGGTCATATTTCATTATGACATTATTTTAATTCTATTTTAGTTGACATTAAATATTTTAAACTTGACTCTCTATTATTACTTAGATAATAAGCTTAAAATCATCTCATCTCCATTCCTACAAAATAATGAAGGCGATTGCCTGTGTGAGAAGACCAATCTTTTAATTGTCTAACATACTTTTCAAGATAAATGTATATATTTACATAACAAATATATAATATATATACTTCTTCATGTATGTTCTATAATAAACGAAATTGAGCATTGACAATATTGTTATTTATTATTGATTAGATAAACGTGAACATTTTGGGAAATCTCAAAGTATGAGTACATTCAACATCTACGTAAGCCTAGAGATCTAACATGTTTATTGAAAGTATCTCTTGGTATAGGCTTTGTAAATGGATCTGCAACCATGTCATGCGCAGATAAGAACTTCATGTTCACCTTCTTTTGTGCCACCAAGTCTCGCACAAAATTGTATTTGATATCTATGTGTTTCATTTTACCATGATATTTGAGATCCTTAGTGTATGCTATTGTTGCTTGACTGTCACGGTTTACTCTCACTGGTTCAATAGCAATATTAATTACTCCCATATGATTCATGAACCGTCTTAACCAAACGACTTCTTGCACTACAGCTGAAAATGCTACAAATTCAGCTTCCATTGTAGATAAGGCTATACATGATTGTTTCTTACTGCTCCAAGATATGGCCCTGCCATTTATTATGAAAACAGATCTGAAAGTAGATTTCTTTTCATCTAAATCTCCTCCCCACTCAACATCGATGTAGCCTCTCAAATATAAATCATTTCCTTGATAACATAATGAGTAATCAACTGTTCATTTTAAAAAGTTCTCTCAATTGTAAATCATTTCCTTGATAACATAATTATACGGCTGCCGAATTATTCGCGAGTTATTGGAATATCCTTATAATTCGTGAATTATTGCAAAAAAAAAAAAAAAAAAATTATCCAAACCAGTAACAGATCTATGACTGTTAAAACACAAATCAATGACCCAAATCAAACTTCCCTGTGTCAAAACACAAACCCCCACATTCAGTAACTGATCCAAACCAGTAAAAAAAAAAAAAGAAAAAAAGAAACTCCCTTTACTGAGAAAGACAAAAAAACAAAACCAACCCATGAGTGTTTGAGTCACAACAGAGCTATAAAAAAACGCAAGAAAGAAAAAAGAAAAGAGTGAATGGATGGGAGAAGGAAGGTGGAGGATGGATGGGTTGGAATTGGAGAGATTAAAATAAAGAAAGGATGATAACGCGTTGGTGATCTGAGAATATAAAGTCGCGGAAGATTCAAGAAACTGAGTCTCTGTCCGAGAAACAGTGTCGTTTAGAATTTAGAAGAAGAAAGACTATAAAAACAAATCTGGATTGTCATTGATTCTCTTTCACTTTTTACTGTTCTACTGGTAATCAAATTATTGATTATTAAATTAAAAGTAAAACTATTACAGCATATCCGCATTGACTTCACTGTTCCATTTAAAAATAAAAATTTACCATTTTCAATATTATTGACTGATGTCAATTAACAATATTTATTTATTAACAAAATAAATATAAGTTTTTTTAAATTAAAATCCTGGCTTATTGTTCTTAATAATTAAAATAGAATTTGAGTATATTACTCAAAAGTCCTGAGTTCGAATCCCTACGACTATTAATAAAGGATAATTACTGAAGATTTATCTAACTGTTAACTTCATGGTCTCAAAAAATTAGTTGAGATACGCGTAAACTAGTTTGGAGATACGCGTAAACTAGTTTGGACTCCAAACTAGTTTACGCGTATCTCAACAAATTTTGGTTTTGTTATGACTTATGTGTTTGGTTTGACACTATAGTTGAATCTTGGCTAAATATTGTGTTTGAGTATGGAAACTATAATTTGAATATCAGTTATATATTGAGTATTTGTGTTATTGGTTAATTGAATACTTTGCATTTAAAATGTTATATTGATTTTAACCAAGTAGTCCATAAAAGTGTTAAAACTAATATTGATATTGTCATATTTTTCAAAACGTATTATTAACAATGAACCGTATTAAACCCGTACTGTATTTTTCCTATATGCGAATTTTATGGCTGAATTTTTATAAACATATTTTTCACCGTTTATCGTATTATACCCGTAAAATTCTCGTACCCTTTTTTTGTCGTACCCGTATTTACTAACTAGGGTTAGATGCCGATGGTGGTTAATGCAAAATAACGGGTTTCGGGTGGGCTCAACCCGTACTCAACCCAACTCAATTTTCACTTGAATTCTTAACCCGATTCATTCCTATGTAGCAAAATTTGAATTAAATAAAATGAAATAAACAATTGATAGATTTATAAAAATATGAACGGCTGATAACTGACAATTTTGGGTGTGTTTGTTTTATTATTTTAAATAGTATTTTTTTTTAAAATTGAGTTGAGTTATTATTACGAGGATATGATTTGAATTTGAAAATGTGTTTGGTAAAATTATTTTTTAATCCCTTATATTTGTTAATAAAACTAAACACCCCCAACAAAAAAAAAGTTTATAAATTGATAAAAACACCCCCACCACCCATTAAATGTCGGCAATCGGCCACTGGCTTCTAGGAATATGTGGCTGGGTGGGGGTGTTTTTGTTAATTTATAAACTTTTTTGTTAGAGGTATTTAATTAAATTAACAAACTTGCGGGGTTTAAAAATAGTTGAATAGAATAAAAATAGATTTTCAGAATAGGGAAACAAGTATGTATTTTGGGTAAGATAGGAATATGATAGGATAGAAATATTAAAACAAACACAGCCAAATTATTACTCTACAACCTTAGAGCAATATACAACTCAATATTAAAAAAAAAATTAAGTTGTATTTAGTATTTAGTCTCGTTACAAAAATAAATCAAGATTAACATAATCTACTAAGATTTAAATGATGTAGATTAATATGTATGTGTTAATATGATATCATATATTAACTTGTTTTAACCATATTTAAAGGAATAGAAAAAATTATTTGTAAAATATTTCATCAACTAATTTCCTCCAATATCATAACTATATTACCCAATGTAGATGCAAAAAATTTATGGTTACAAAAATAGGGTCTGATCTCATGAGATTAAGGCCACTGATAATCCCCTAGACCTACACACACGAAAAGACAAGCATAAAGCTTACGAAAAACACCAGGGTAGTGTTTGCAATAGGCAATCTGATGCTTAAGTCAGCAAGGCTGAAAAAGAATATTTAATAAGGATTATCAGGAGTTTTATCAGAAACCGGGACAACGACGAAGGCATCGGATTCTCGAGAGCAAGAACTAAGGAGTAAGTAGGTGGTTTTGAGTAGTGAAAATTCAATATTCGGATCATGGCCCCTTATGAGAGGGCAGACCTTTGTTTATATAGTAGTCATAAGATCTTTGAATCCTAGTAGGGTTCTGAGTCCATAATGATAGAAATTTAGTGAATAGAAAAGTTTTTGATTTACTTGTCTTTGGAATAGTAAAAGTCCTAGTTCATATAAGATTCAAGATCTTAGATAAATTAGGATACAAATGGATCTTCGGCAAGAATTATGATAGTGGTGAAATAGGAAGGTAATGTCTTTAGGGTTTGAATAGAATACTGGACTCTTAATAGATAATATGGGCTAATGGGCCTATCTAGGGTTGGGCCATGGTCTTGACTCATGTTGGAGATGTTATGTACTTGGGCCTGAGAAGGCCCAAGATGATTTTTTGCCCATACAATGAGTGCTGCAAACCAGAATACCTTTACTAGAACTCATGCCAGCTGAAATAACTCTTACCCTTTCTTCTACGTTGAGCTTAATGACAAGTTTGCTTTTCTATTATCCTGGCAAGCCTATCCAGTTATATAGTTGACATCTATACTTATTTTTACTAAAAGCTAAAATGAGATATTATTAACATGTACTTGAACATATATAAATTATTAATTGTTAGAAGAAAAAAAATAGATTTGGGTACAAAATGCTTACAATTTAGATAAAGCATAATACTACACATATAACAATGTTTCTCATGATGCATTAATGAATGCTCTACATGATTAGCAAACACTTGTTAGTATTAATTAGTTAACATTTTAGTGAAGATTGATTATTTATGGCGTCTATTTTTTGAAGCTTTAACGAATTTCATACATTGGCATAAATTAATGGTGATCATGCAGGTTCTAATGGAGAAGCTAAAATCATTCGTTGAGGAAACAAACAAAGCAAAATCCACCTTAACACCGTTACTATAAATGGGATCAACAATATCAATTGCAGCTACAACAAAAACAATAATACTAGAAGATAAAGTCGCAAAGTTAGAAAGACTGAAGAGCGGCTTCAAGATATGCAAGCCGTAAGGGAGCTTTATATGGCCAGAAATGGCAA
The DNA here is from genome assembly GCA_026229545.1 of Pistacia atlantica. Taxonomy (NCBI): domain Eukaryota; kingdom Viridiplantae; phylum Streptophyta; class Magnoliopsida; order Sapindales; family Anacardiaceae; genus Pistacia; species Pistacia atlantica. Next base: position 4,249,581 of record CM047900.1, read on the forward strand.
TGTCTCATGATAAGGTTGAAGATGTGGTCCCTCTTGAAGATCTCATTATGGTCCCAACACCTTTGTTAGTTTCCTCTTCCGCCACCTCACCACCATACCTCCTCCTCTCTCCCGGCCTTCCCCAAATGGGAAACCATTCAATATCCCTGGTCAAGCCATAGCCTGAGAGGTGTCCCATTGTTGTCACTTTGAGTAATCATTCTCTTCCTCCTGAAACCACCACCACCCAAACCCAGTTTGTAAAAAATACAACTACTGCTGTTACCATTAGTACCAGCACAAAAACTTCTTTCATTAACCGCAATGTTAATGGATGGGTAGTTCAAGTTTCGATGTGCAGCTCGCTCACGCTTGTGGGCATTTTGGTGGCCACCTAGAGCTTGAGAGTTGTAGAACATTCTGGGACAGTAAAGGCATTGAAAGAGGTGGGTGGCAGAGGTTGGTGGAGGGGGAGGTTGCGGCGGTTGTTGGTGTTGGTGAGGGTGAGGGTGATGAGCTTGTCGTTTGGTGGGTCTTGGATTGTCGAAGGTGAGGAAGTTGTAAATGATAGGGTTTGCCATTTTCAGGGTCTCACTCTTACTGTGGTATGAGCAATGGGAATCCTTTTCCTCCACCTCACCACCACACCTCCTCCTCTCTCTCGACCTTCCCCAAATGGGAAACCATTCAATATCCCTAGTCAAGCCACGGTCTAAAAGGTGCCCTATTGTTGTCACTTTGAGTAATCATTCTCTTCCTCCTGAAACCACCACCACCCAGACCCGATTCGTGAAGAATACAACTACTGCTGCTACAATTAAACCAACACCAAACTTCTCTTATTAACCTCAATGTTAATGGATGGGTAGTTCAAGTTTCGACGTGTAGCTTGCTCACGCTTGTGGACATTTTGGTGGCCAACCAAAGCTTGAGAGCTGTAGAACTTACTGGGACAGTAGAGGCATTGAAAGAGGTGGGTGGCGAAGGTTGGTGAAGGGGGAGGTGGCGACAGTTGTTGGTGTTGGTGAGGGTGATGAGTTTGTCGTTTGGTGAGTCTTGGATTGTCGGAGGTGAGGAAGTTGTAAAAGATACGGTTTGCTATTTTCAGGGTCTCACTCTCACTGTGGTCTGGGCAGTGGGATTCCTTTTAAAACCCAAAATCCTTTGTGCTCTCTTTGTTTTGTGGTCCCATTTTTTTTTTTTTTTTTTCTGAATTTTTAAAATTTAAAATTAGTCGTCATTACACTTTAGCTAGCCTTATGCTTATTATTTTGCTTAAAAATTAAAGTGCACACTTATATTTATGTATATGAGCTGCAATCATGGAGTTTTATATATAAAAATGGTATTTTTTTTTTGGAAAAAACTTTATTTCAAGTATGGTAATTAATTAATGTCAATCTCCTTGAAGTTTCAAAGCCCTAAAACTTCTAGAACTATAAAAAAAAAACTCATCTTTATGGTTTCAAGAAATATTTCCGGCCTTCATTTGGAGTTGTAAATTAACAAAGAAACGTTTAAGTAAACAAAAAAGAGTTTGGTTTGTCCTAATATTTTGAAAAAAGAATTAAACAAAAAGAAAAAACAACAATCAAGGTTTGGTGTCGCCACATATGAATTTTACCAGCTACCCTAATGCCTTTGAGATTCGAAGAAAATGCTTAAAGCCATAGTATTTCGTTCTTTAACTTTATATAATCGATAAAAGTACCAACCATTCTATATAATCTAGATAAACTAATATTATGTTAATTGGAGAATTGAAAAATAAAATTAGACTAATATAAATAATGTGAAGATAATCACATAGTTTTTTCGAGTTTGTAATAAAGAATTTGTACCAAAAAGTTTATAACATTTATCTTGTTCTATAATGTTTCTAATTAACCTTGTTTATACATGGCAGCTACATCTTTTAGCAAGTCAGTGTTGCAAACCACAATACCTTTACTGGAACTCATGCCTGGTGAAATAACTCTCACCCTTTCTTCTATGTTGAGCTTAATGACATGTTTGCTTTTCAATCCTTAAGTGTATAACTTTTAAACCTGTTTTAACAATCAAATTAATGTTGTGGCAAATAATTTGTCTTCACCAAGCAGATCCAATCTCTTTTCAAATAAAGAAATTATCGAGGTGTTAGCAGTTGCATCATCAAGCGTTAGCGCTACAACTCTCCCAAATAATAAATATTCTTGCAAAACTTCAATAATTATAAAATAAATAGTGTTAGCACTATGTTTTCCATATAATGCTCTAAAACCTATCAATGTTTGTATTAAATGTCAACCATGATCTAGGTAATATATTATGACACTCAAAAAATTTGTTTTTGATCTACCAGCCCATATATCTAAAGTAAGTGCAATATATATATTCCTAAAATTTTTAAATTATTTTTATTTATTTTATCATAAAGTTCTCTTATGTCCCTCCTAATTGTACCTCTGCTAAAAGGAGTAAATGCTAGACAAAAAACATTTTTAATCATTTTAACGAAATAAGGATTTTCAGATAAAGAAATAGGAGAGTCCATAGCACATATGAATTTTATTATGAACTCTCGTGCTTTGACTGTATTGTATTACCATGTTGAGAGAATTGATGATTGTGGATTAAAATTAAGTTGAGTTTGAATTTGCCTACCTGGTGCAGTTGATCTTGAACCGGACTGGCGGGACTTACATATATTGGGGGTGCTTCTTCTCCAAGTGTCGCCACATTGTCGAAGTCCCATTCTTAGCGCCTATAACAGTTGGACAAAAATTACATTCCCCGCACATCTCTTCCCCCAACCCATTTGGCTTTAGCTGTTTTGATTTGGTGAAGAATTATCATACCCCGGACATGACCCTCTTTAATGGTCGTGCCCTGGAGTCGCAACTCACTTGTATTTGGCTGGACCCAATCCCGACCATTTGTGGTTGTGGAATTTGAGTTGCTGCCTCTAGAAATTGTGAAAATGGATTAAACCTTTCAATTTCTTCGATGAATGGAACGTAAAACTCATTTAGGGATGATCCTCCAAACATATAATTTTGAGAATCTATTATAATTTATAATAAAATAACAATTAATTAAAATGAAAGAAATTTAATAATAATATGAAAAATAGATGAAATTGAAAAATGGAAAAAAGGGAATACTATAAATAATAATATGAATAAATGTAAATATAAATTGAATTGAAGAGAATTTGAGAATTAGAATAGAGAGATTGAAAGAATGTGAGAATAGATTGAGAGTTGAGTTGTGAAGAAAATGGAGGTTTAGGGGGTTTTTTTTTATAGTTGAGGTGATATTTTCCAGGGGTCATTTTGAAAAAGGAAATAAGGGTTTGGGCCCAAGCCTGGACCGGAGGAGGGACCAAACTAAGGCCTGAGCCCTCCTCCACGGTCCTGGTCCGGTTTTAGGACCAAACCTTATAGGACCAATCCTCACAAGTACCAGTCCTAAACCCGGGTTTTTGGGTGAGTTTTTTGAGTCCGGCCCCAAATTCTCACCTCTACTTTGTACAATTAAATGATAGATGTAAAATTCATTACATAATTTATTAAATGTATTTGTGGGATTTTTTTTTTTTTTGTAAAAATTAAGAATTTAATTTGATATATTTGATGAATTAAGAATATATATATTTTCAGAGTCACCGTCCGTCCGTTCCTGTGTGAGAATATACAAAATTAAGTGACTTTCTCATTGGTCTCTTTGGTCTTGGTTGCCTTAGTGGGTCAAATTTTGTGGCATGGCCTCAACATTATCTCTAAGTTGAGATTTCAATTACCAAGGATCGGTGAGTTCAAGCTACAGAAGGATCTTAGCACCACGCCAACCCACAGCGTATTTAGTTTTGGTGGAGTACGAAATTGTAACTTTTTTTTTTTTTCACCGCCACATTATCAGATGGGGAATAAAAAATGAGATCATGCATTTATACACATTATCCCTCTTAATTATCTGGGTTATCCACGTATGGATGTGTAACTTTCACATTATTTATATAGACTGAATGAAACTAAAATTAATAATAAAAAATAAAAAAATTCTTTTAAAATTTAATTATTGAAACTAAAATTAACACAAAGTGAACAAAAAAATATTTATTCTTTCTTAAATTTAATTTAACTTTTTATGTCACTATTTGCTTGTCTCTAAACAAGATAATGAAATCTGCACATTTCACATTGAAAGAGCTTCACTTTCTAAGCTATTTCCGTGGTAATTTCTCATAATATCTCACTGTAATTTTTTTTTTTTTTTCTTTTGAGAAGTATTTACATGCAAGAATCTTGCAATATCACATTATGCGATGTGATAATCCAATGAAATAATTATATATATTTCTAATTTTCAACTACTCGTTATTATATATATCGTATCAAATAGAAATAATGAAACCAAATCCATGATACAAACTGTGTGTTAAAGCATCACAAAGTAAGCAATTATTGGGGTTCTGTAGTGGTTTGATGTTTTCAACGGTTATATAAAAGATCAATCAAGTAACCATAATTGGATTGGATTATATTGCATATAATCAAATAGGAAAATGCTACACCCACAACCTCTTCTCACAAACTTCCTCTTATAATCTCGACGCGACAACTTACAATTGGTTAGTTCGTAATAGGTCTCACCTGATAAATTGCGACTGACCAATTGCGAACTGTCACGTTTGAATTGTGAGAAAAAGTTTGTGAAAAGATGTTGTTGATTCATCAAGATCATCTCTCAACTATTCAACAGCAGAATTTGTCCCAACTTCAAAAAATTTTGCCACAACTCCCCTTGTAGTAGAGGCATTAGCATTTAGGGAAACTATAGTTTTGGCTTCTAGTCTAGGTTTGAGTAAGATCTTATTGGAAATAGACCATTTAGATCTTGTTAAGGCCTATAAGGAAAAGATTTTTTGGGAGATTGATGGAATTGTAAGAGATATTCACAATCTTACCCACAGTTACTCCACAGTTGAATTTCAATGGACCAGAAGGAAAACTAACTTGTTAGCGCATGAGGTAGCAAGGCTAGTAGCTCCAGATTCTTTACCTTTGAATTGGCGGTCCTCTTACCTATCGAGTATTTTGAGAATTTGTCTTCAGGATAAGCCATGATAAAATCTGTTTGGATTAGTATGATTAGTTTTTGTTTATGGCTATCATATATACTGATACTGAGACGCATCAGGCCATTAAGAAACAAACTCAAGTTATCTGTAAAATACAACTAAATCTCAAAACCAGATGCCTGGACCCAAAAAATAAAACAAATAAAACAGCACACTTCTAAATTACATGGAGGAATCAAGGAATTTTAGTGAGGCAAAGCTGAACCAGGAAAATGTCAAGTGCACAGAATTAAGAATTGCTTGCCGAGCCACCCTTGGCTACAACCTTGAGTATGTATTCAATGTTCTATGTAATGCCTATGGTATTTGCTGTATACAATCTTGTGTTATAGTGCTTTACAGATCATATCATAAACTAAAAAATTATTAATAAAACATCAAATACCAATTAGACAATATCATCAAGAACTGGGGTCTTCTCCTAATTTGATTTTACCTCATGAGTTTTTGAGGTGCTATTGACACATATCAATTGCGATATTAAATGATTAGAGTTTATTCTCTAAAATTGTTAATCCCCATATAATTCAAGATTGTCTTCTTGTGCTCCTCGTGTAAATCACAAATGAAAAATAAAAATAGTAACATAGAAACCGACAAAACTCCATCATTGTCAATGTATGCTATAGCTCCAGAAAAGTGTGAGTTTGGCCCCAGGATAGAGAGAAAGGTAAAAGATTTGAATTAATCCAAGTCATATCCATGCAGTTTTCTGTATTTACGAACATTTGGGAATCTTGGCAAGAGAGACAAAAGATAGTACGTTGTCCCAAAAAAAAAAGAAAAACATAAAAGCAATAAAAACCTAAAAACCCAACCTAACAACCAGTGTAACCAAAAAATCTTAGAGAGAACAAGGACTCTATCTACGCCCGAAGCTGTGGGCGTGGTACACCTGATCTTGGGGGTTGTGTAGTGGTTTGACGTTTTCAATGGTTATATAAAAGATCAATCAAGTAAAATAGGGGCATACCAACGCCATTCAAAATTTATGCATTTTGTCTGATACAAACAGATAGAGAAGGTGTTGACGTTTGATTTTGGACGCCAATTACTCACACATATAAAGTACTATGAAGGTCTTAGAAATTATATATAATGAATCTATGAGATTTGAATATGGAACTGAGATTATATATGTTATAGAAAACATAAATAATAGACTAACAAGAGAGGTTTTTATAGTGGTTCAGATACTCAAACAAGCGACTCCTATATCCACTGTTATTTTATTAATCTTTAACTATTTCTATGATATTGTCTATAAGGCATACAAAAATAAAGAAATACAGTATTTACAGAGAGAAAGAATTGAGCTCAAATATATGCTTAGCTCTTATATGTCTAGCCTCTCCTTTTCGGGAAGAGAAGTGTCAATCTATACACCTCTAAACTCAATGTAATGAGTGTTTTGCAAGTCGTCTTGACATATAGAAGGCTCTCATCCATTCATCTCTTGAAATGAGATAGAGTTGGTATGAATATCTTTGAGGAGATATGGGTTTGATAGCTAGTACAAAAAGATATTTATTGGGCTAACATACGCGTGACTTTTTAGACATAACTGAAGGTAAAAGAGAAGGCATGGATATTTCTAAATAACTGCTCTATATGGATAAAGACATGGGTTAGTTTGCTTGTAAAATCTGCATTTGAAATGCAAAATATAAAGACATGGATTGGATTGTATTAAAATTTTGGCATTTTAAGCTTTGATTTCAAGTTTTACAATTACTGTATGGAAAGGCATATACCAATTTTAGTTTTACTTATATATTATAACTTGTATAGCTTTAGAAAGTAATAAATTTATCCCTCTTTTTTCAATTTAATTTATTTTAATTTAATTAACAAAGGTCAAACTGTTAGAGTCATGAAAGTGACTCTATTTTGATGATAAAAATACCCCAAGTGTGATTAAATTGAAGTATATTGAGACAATTAAAGAATTTATGAATTTATTCACGAAAATCGCTTCCTAATATTTTTCTTATGAATTTAACATGTTTGGAATTATTTTGGAAAGGATATGAGTTGATATTAGGTTGTGGTTTATGGATTACGGGTGATTTTGTCTCATTTATGTTGTTTAGGAGGTAAACTGTCATATTTATAAGGGTTGATTTTGTCAATTTTCAATCATGTAGGGACCAAAGAATTTTTGCAACTTGTCTATAATATGAAAACGAAAGGTCACATACAGGGGAGGCGTTGTTCATCCATTTTCCGGCGATGCTTTATCTTCCTTTCCGGCGACCTCCAGCGACAGTTCGTCTCCCTCGTGCACAGATCTTCATTGTCCCGGATCACCATCGTGAAAACCATCATTGCCGCTGCGAAGCTTCATCTTCCCACCGCGACTTTTCGCATTCCAGTTGAGATTTCGTCATTTTTCGACGATGTTTGGGCTCCCTGAAGGTTGATCTCCCTTCCCCATGGCCGGATCCACACATCCTTCGCTTCAGCCGCCGCAAAAACCGTCAGAATTCGCCATCTAGCCACCGCGACTCTTCATCTTCCAGCCCAGATCTTGCTCATTTCCGGCGACCTTTCACCTCCCGTAACTCCGATCCGAACTCCCCATCATCGAGCTTTCCTACCGACCTTCTTGGATCCCATTTCTGCCACCATTTTCTGGAAGACCCGTAGGAAAATTAACGTTTTCTGACGAGTGCGGCTATTCATATTCCGGGTTGTCCATTTGTTATTTTCGCCCCTTCTTCGCATCATCTCGCTGTCGGTTACCTCCTCTCCGCCATGATCAGCTTCATTTCCACCGTTTCAGCCTCCGTCATCACCACCATGAGCGGCTAAGTTCTTGGTTGTCTGTTACGGCATAGGCGAGATCGAGATTGACTCCACGACTCTGCTCATTAGCTCTCGACTAGTTGGATGAGCTCGATTGTAGGACATTTGGTAGTATTGTGCTTCGGATTATATTTGTTTTCGTTTCATGTTTGATTTTGATACTTTAATATGATTTGTGTGATGAATATTGTTGTCTATTATGATTTATGTTTTCATAGAACTTGCTGAATGATAAACGTTGGCTTGAAATAATTAAATGATGAATATTGTTTTTCATTACTTCGCATCGATTGTAATTGAGTTGTGTTCGGATTTAATTTAATTTCTACTATTGTTACATTTATTGTGAAGTTGGTTGATTGGAATTTACGCGTTGACAAATTGTATTTGTTAATTGCGTACCAACTAGTGGTATTGCCTTATAGCGTTTATCGGCGTTCAATGATAGTCTTTAACCAATCGAACTTGAGTGATCAGGTGAGACAAAATAGATTATACCTAGAGTGCCGGGAAGCCATTTCATTGATTTACCTTGCCTTGTAGGTTTAGGGAATCATAGAGGGTGGAGGAGAATTGTGTGAGTCGGTCTCGTGTTGAACCAAGATCGTAAGTCTTTATTAATTTTAATTTCACGTTTTATTATTTATATTTAGTTTGTTTAGTTTAATTAATCAAATTGTCAATCTCATTCCCGCTACTCAAAATATATTAGGTTGTTAGTCTTATTCCTTGTGGATTAGACTCTGTTTACCGTTAACTACGATATTTAGGTTTAATTTTATGACTGTAAAGACCGGTTCGACACAAACTTAAATAAAAGAAAATTTAGAGAAAGAAAGAAAGAAGCAATAAATAAAAAAATAAACTAAACACTTAACATTTTTTTTTTTTTTTTTATGACTATTTTCTTTCTGGTTGATCGAAACTATCTTCCATAGCTTGAAAATAATTTTTCTCTTAAAAATAGAATTTCAAACTGTATTATAAACACGTTCAGTTAATTAATGCGAAAATAGCTGGTTTTGTTTACATAAACTTTCACTTAGAGCTGTTTCGGCTTTAGTGAGTCTTTCAGTGGGTCCAATCCGTTAATTTGTACTGGTACTGTGGTCACTTTCAGAAAACAAGGCTGATTCGCTACTTGCATGAGGGAATCTCGAAAGAAGAGAAGGTGGTGGTTTACGGACATGAATTTCCAACTTCATAAGTATTATTAAATATGAAAATAGATTTTGAAATTTAATTTCTACACTAACCAAACAAAAAGTAATCATTTTTAATGAAGATTTTTTTTTTTATCAATCAATAGTAACGAATATGCATGATATCATCCTTCCAGTGTCATGATTTTCTTTTGTCATAAAGAAAATAGAGGCTACAATATTATTAGATGGGAATAATATAGTGCTACCGCACGGAGTAGAAGTAGTTTCTTAATTACAATGCTAAGTACAAGTTCAGTTTTGATGCATTATATTCAATCAAGAAATGAATGGAGAACAATAACCATATGATTAATTATCTGAAATAATGGGAACTCACATTATTAATATAGTAAATTAGTTATGTATCCTTCATTCTTAACATAATTAATTTCTAAATTTTACCGAGTTAGTCAAAACAGCCCATTTGACTCTTTGAGTACAAGTTAACCGTTTCTTTTTCCTTTTTTTTTTTTTTTTTTTTCTTTCTAATAATTGTCAATTTCACTCTTTGGACTATATGTGTAAGAGAAGCTTAATTAGGAAGTGCAAACAAGGTGGGTTTTAATCTTTAAATTGACCTATTCCAAGCAGCCAACCTAGCATTTGATCTCATATAATAAAATCATGAAATTAAACAAGTTTTAAGTTCACTTTTGATGGATTATATTTAATCATGAAATTAATGAAGTACCATTAGGTTAACCCTTTTTTTTTCCTAATAATTGTCAATTTGGCATATAAAGAGTCTTATAATGTTAGGACATTGACAAGATTAAATATGTTTATTAAAGTTTTCAAAATGTTTGGCATCTGAATATTAAAAATTTCCTTATTCAACTTTGATTAAAACAAAACAAGATGATTAAAGGAAATTTAAACAAAAGAACACATGTGTCTAACAAAACAAGTTTTTATTTCACTATTAGGCTTTCAAAACTTTGGAGCAGCCGGTGGAATTGCTAAATTAATTCTTGTTAAGAACGCGAAAGTTGAACCTTGAAAGGTTTACATCCCAGAACATGGCAATTTCGTCTCCTTCCTCCAAGTTCCTTCTTTTCACAAAATCATTACCCCAATTTTTAATGAAAACATAACTACTGTTGGAAGATCGCCATTTCTTCAAAACCATCTCATTGTGCATAGAATCAGTATCATAATCCCAAACAGCAACTCTCAGACCCTCCCCACTTTGAATTTTGTCAAAGTTATCAAGGCTCATGAGAGGCTTAACATACTCATCGATCAAATCTTTTGGTAACAAAAGCCTGCTCTGATGGCCCAGATCACTTTTTGTAAGCTTCTTCATGATGTTCCATGGATTATAAGGATGGAGCCAAAGTTTTGTAGAGACACCCTGTCTTCTTTCTTCTTCCTCTTCTCTGGGGCTGTAGCGTTTCATCTCCATAATCTTGGAAGCTACCTCTCTTTTGTTTATAACAGCCTCAGAAAAGTCTTTAGGGGCAGGTGCCGTTGCTTCTCTTGTCTCAGCTGGCCAAGGCCAAGCTTTATCGAGCAGCGTTAGTTCTGTTGAGAAATGATCTCCGCCGTCTGATTGTGCTGGAGAAGTGGCAGCAATCTGAGAACTGAATGGAGCGTAGGCTATCTGTTGGCTAACCATGATTGATGAATGATGATTTTGATTCAGAACCTGAAGGTTTTGAGAGAGAGGGAGAGAGAGGCGAGAAAAAGGGATTTTTGAAGGGCTTGATTTGTGGTGGTAGCAAGGAGCAAGTTTCCATATATAAGGTAAAAAGACCCACTGAAAGTTAAAAGATATTAAAGGCAAGTTTGAAAATTTTGGTTCTGTCTCGCACGAGTGGCAAAAATATTAAACTTTATCATGGATTATCAGTAATCATAATTGCAGAGAGAATTAGAGTGTATATTATTATCTTGATGTAGCACGCTTCATGTAGATAAATAGATTCATTTAGTTTACAAGGTAAAAACATGATAATTTGGGTTGATTTTGAGACAGATTTAATATTAAAACCCAAAGAAAAATAAATTCTTCTTTAGCACTGAAATCCGAAAAAATATTCTCCAGTGTTTTGCTTTGCCATCTAATTTAATTTAAATATGACCTATTAAACAGGTGCAGCCTTACAATTAGGTATAAGGTCTAAACTAGATTACTAGAACCTGCGTCACATTTCCACTGTTGAGTCAATGTGTTTTGTGTCTTTAGTGGGAGACAAATCCTTCTCGGGGAGATGAAGCTTTTCACACCTTCGTCTTTGTCAATTTTGTCAGGTTCTTTGAAAGCTTACAGGCTTTGTAATTTGAATGAAATAAAATCACTGGCAACACACGTAAAATGTAGGTTGTATAACTCTAAACCCAGCCATTAAAATAAAAAACAAACCATTCAAATTGAAAATCCAAACATCTTTTGCGTTTTGACCAAAAATCAAGTTGATCAGACTAAAGATGGCCTTTCGATCGTCATTTGAAGAAGGACAAATAGATTAAAATTTCTATAATTCAACTCTTAGATTTGGCTATCTTTCTATAATCAAAACTCTACAAAAAAAAATGGCTATCATAAAACTGACCGTTGGATGTAAAGATCTTGCTTTCAACAACAATACTTTAAAATTTGAACAAAAACAGAACAAGATTCACCGTTAGATTGTCGTCGGAATAACTTAGTGTGACAAGTCTCTCTTTCTCATTTCTACCCATTTTTAATCGGTAAACAGTATCCACTATTTTACTGTTCACCCACTCAAAAATCAACTAAATCCTCATGACTAGGGAAGTATATGAGCCGTGCCGAGCCGTCGGCTCGTGATGAACAGTACCAAGCTCGAGCTCAACCTCAATCGAGCTTCAGTATTTGTGTTCGAGCTCGAGCTCGAGCTCGGTACTGTGAAGGTGTACTCGAGCTCGAGCTCGCTTAATCGAGCTCAAAGCAGCTCAGTATTAAAATATTATAATTTCTTTTTTTCCCTTAATTTTTTCTTTCTTCCTTTCACCTGTCAGGTTATCACCTCATTTTTTTTCTCCTTCTCCCCTCGTTTTCTCTTTCTTTTTTCACCTATCACGTCATTTTGTCACCTCATCTTTTTTTTTTCTCCCTTTCTCCCCATCCTCTTCTCTTTCTGCCTTATTCCCTTCTCTTTTCTTACTTCTTCAAATCTTCTCCTTCGTCTTTTTTTCTTTTCTTTCTCTCCATTCTCTTTTCTTTCTTCTTTACTTCTTCCATATTCTCTTCCCTATTCTCACCTCCTCTTCTCTTTCTTCTTCTGCTCCTTTAGATTTTCTCCTTCATTATTTTTCTTTCACATTCTAAGCTTGAATGGAACCTATGATGAATGAAGGTGAAAGAGAAGATGAATGAAGTTGGATTTTTGAAGCCGAAAGAAAAAATCCCAAATGAGTTTTGAGTTTTTGTTTGAGCTTTGAAATGAGTTTATCGTTTTTGTCATGTGAATGGGTCATGGGTGTTGTTTGTAATTTTGACAACTGAAAATTAAAACTTTTGAAATCTTACAAATTGGCCCCCAAAACTCGTTTAAGCTCGCAAGCTCGATGAGCCGAGCTCAACTCAGATCAAACTCGGATCATTACTGTTCACGAGCTACTCGAGCTCGAGCTCGACTCGACTGGTTTAGAGTCAAACCCGAGCTTACGACGAGCCGAGCTCGTGAGCTACTCGGCTTGTGTCTCATCCCTACGTCATGACTATCCTGGACATCATATTCAACAAACATTTGTTAGTACATTTGTGAAAGATGCTGAATCCAAACCATCATGATTCAAGTAATAAAGCCATGATTCAAGTAGTAAAACCATCATTATACTGAAGCTTTCACACCACCATCTTGCATGGCACTACTTTCTATGCTTTTTCACTGTTCATGATTTAATATTTCATATCACGAGTCACGACTTCTTAGTAATTTTTTCTAGATCATACATGGTCGTACATGGATAAAGCAATGGGTTAGTATGCTTTACAGCCATGCCCTGCTGTACTTTGCAACATTGGAATTAAATCTGGATATGTCTATCTTCTCTAGTTACAACTTACAACTTAATTTGTACTGGTACTGTGGTCACTTTCAGAAACCACTGCCAACAAGGTTGAATCGCCTGAGGGAATTTCGAAGAAGACAAGGTGGTGGTTGCACTGTAGGTGCAAAGGTTTCTGAGTTTCAGACTTCTTGGATTAAATTAACCAAAAAAAAAAAAAAGAGCCAAAAGACTTTTTTACCCTTTTCTCTGAAAGAGCCCTGGACGGCGTTCGAGCTTTGGGTGTTTACTGACTTTTTCGGGCCTGTCCTCTCCTTGAGTTAAGGCCTCATTAAAAATATATAGATAGAAATTCTTCCAATTTAATCCTTTTTTTCCCTTGAATTAAAAAAAAAAAAAAATCATTTATTTCTTTAAAATAAGGGCTACTTTAATATTATTGTTTCCTCATTATATATAATTAGTGATAAAATTTATTTATCTATATTCTTAACTTTATAATAAAATATTGTCACTTAAGATCACTTTCTAATTAAATGTAAATCAAATTTTATTTAAACTCTTTTTATTATAGAGAAGTGCAAATTGGGTTTTAAATCGACCTAATTGTGTTGTTTAATTCAGCAAGATCATCTTTCAACTATTCAACAACAGAATTTGTCCCAGCTAAAACCGGGCTATAGTAAATATTTATTTTCCTTCTTATTTCTTCTAATTTAATAAAAAGATCAATACACATGGTTATGTGTTCATTGTGTTGTTATTTTTTTTTTCCCCACAAATAAAAATAAGCAACATGAGCAAATTTGACCTCATACTTAAAATTTTGAGTCTCAAGTAATTTATCTTATGATGTTCATATCATTATTTATCTTATGATTTTTATATCATTATTTTTGTAATATTAATTTTAAAATACTAAAATATTAACAGAGATATTAGAGTGAACTAATCAAATCAAATTTTTATAGACAGTCGGAACTTATAGAGAGAATTAGAGTGTATATATTAGTATGTTTGATGTGGCACACTTCATGTTGACAAATAGATTCATTTCGTTTACAAGGCAAAAACATGATAATTTGGGTCAATTTGAAGACACAGATTTAATATTAAAACCCTAAGAAAAAAATTTTATTCTTTAGCTCCGAAATGCGAAAAAATATTCTCTAATGGTTTGCTTTGCCATCTAATTTAATTTAAATATGACCTATTAAATCTGGTTGATCAGGTGCAGTTTCTAAATTTGGATTGCTTTGTTCTACGAAGTTGTGGCCGTACGTTGAGCCTTTAGATTTGAGAATATTTCAAGTAATTAAACATGAAATTTGAATTAGAATCTCCTGAGAATGAAGAGTTATGGTATTGTGTTCATCACGTTGGGTTTTTGCCTGAAACAAACAAACATCTCAGTGCATGCGTTTGCCTATGATATTAGATCAATCTAACAAAGGGTTAAATATCTAACTTACTTATTCATTCTAAGTAAAGAACCAGCCTAAAGTCGAACTAAACATATTTAATAAAAAGTTCAAATAAATTCTTTCCATGTATAAATTAGTTACCATACAATAAGAGCGATGGCATGAAAAATTTCAACGACATTGTTCATCCACCTGCCAAAAGTAGGTCCATCTAGGGTTCAAGTTCTCATAGATTGGCTCCTTGTGATGATGTACCTCAACCTATTTCTATCTAGGATTTGGATTTTGGAGGGGTAGATCAGTTTATAGTCCGGAGAAAAGTTGTTTATAGTTGTTATTTTCATGTTTTATAAATTTCACACAGGTTAATCTTATTTCCTTAACCTCATCCTCAAATCCTTTTTCAAACAGGTTTTATTAAATTTCTTTAACAATCAAATTTCCTATTTCCTTCTAAAAACCTGATTAATCTTCAATACTTAATTTCTTTATATACACCATTCCATCACCCCTATAAAACCCATTAAGATTTTCACCCCTCCCTTTTCTTTCCCCTCAAAATCCTTATGATTTTTGTTCTTCTTTTTGTGTCTTCACTGATCAACAATGGAAACTCCACGACCACCACCACCAAATAGTCTGATGGGTGCCATATCTCATGCATAAAAGCAAGAGAATCTGTCTTCAACAATGGGTTCATCAAGAAAGGAGACTGATAAAAAACAGACCCCCAAGAAGCAAAAGATAGTCTCCACTGCGATACACTTGATGAAGAGTAAGAACCACATAAGCCCACAAGAATCTGAAGAAACTAGCGAAATTTCAACAGAAGTTACTCTTTCTCATCAAAGCAATTATAAGAAGCCAAGAACAAACTTACACCTTTCTTTC